>VDFB02267786.1:0-30510 GCA_007258455.2 Sequoia sempervirens
ACAAGGTAGAAGACCTGCCAAACTCGGAATCACCATCATGAATGCCATCTACTTCTTGGAAAGAGGCTGGATCAGCATCCAATGTGCAAGTCCTAGAAGGAATCATCTCCTCCTGATAAGGCTGTCCCAACTCAAACTTGCCATCAGGTATCGCAGGAGTATGAGCCTCAAAAGGAAGCAACTCAAAAGTCTACCCGTATTTGCTTCCAATCTCTGCGCAAGGTAAGCTATCATAGAAGTTGTCCATCACATGTGCCACTGAACTATGCATCTGAAATAAATCATGTACATGAGGATCAAATGAAAAGTTGTACGCACTCCTCACCATGTACATCTCTGAAATATCCTCTGTGAGTCCTGTTTGAAATCCCGATGCACTGGAAGGATCCCAAAGGCTACAATCAATGCTCATCTCAGAACTGAAGTCAAGAAAGTGATCAACATCTAACTCGTGGCAGATTGTCTCACAAGCAAGATTTTATAGATTATGAGAATCAAAGCATCTACTCTAAATGCACAAACAAAACCTTCCTATTGGATAAAGCAGAGACCAACAATCTAATGCACACAAGTTTTGAAAGATATAACTACTTCAACAGAGTACAACACATGATTCAAAGAATTAAACAGCCAAGTTGCACTATAACCTAGATAAACAAATAACTCAATATAAAGCTTGATATTATTATCCAATTTCAACATAATTAATGAAATCACAAACATAGTAAATCAAGCACAAGGATAACAATTTGAACAATATTTCAGCAACTCAAGCATAATGTCAACTATCATGATGAATTTTTTGTGCTCAAAGCACTTATTCATAGGTTACAAAATACAAAAAAAATGGATTTTAGGATAATAATTAATCTATCCCAAAAATCAATGTTTTAAAACAAAATGCTTAAAACCTCTCAAAAGAAAGAAGGAAAAAACTTTTAAACTAACAACTATTTTAAACAAGCATTTAATAAAACTAACTAAAGCGGCCTAAAAATAAGCCTTCAGCTCTCTGTCTGAAAATAGGACATCCAAAAAAGCAACCACCAAAAGTAGCCATGGCTAAAAATAGAAGTTTGATGCATGGATCTTCTTTGTGATCTTGATGTAGTCCCTTGATCTGAAACTTAATGGATCTTCTAAAGAAAACAAAAACCTTAATCATCATGAGACTTCAACAATCTTGGTGATTCCAATTTGCAAATGGAAAATACTTCCTAGGGTTTTCTCAAGACTGGAGATAGTGATTCAATCTCTTGAATGGAGATATGACAAAACCTTGGCCTAATGCTGTTATATCCTCTTCAAACAGCTGAAAACTGTCAATTTCAAACCCTGGAGAAATTCTAGGCTTTTCACCACAAATCGGCACTAAATAGGTTGAGCCCTTGGATGGCTGCATATGATCATTTGCATTAGCAAAACCCTAATACCAAACCTTGCCCAACATACTTGAAGAAGCCAAATAATCATCCTTTGAAAACCTTAACTCAAAACTTAATGATTTCATCAACAAAAGATGGAGACAAGCATAAAAATTAGCCATGTGCTTGACAACAACATCCTGATGACTTTCCTTATTGAAAGGACAGCAAACTGTCATAAAAACCTTGATGTTCCAACTATTAGAAACCACTAATATATTCTCAAAAATTGGGATATAATGAAGTGTATAAACTGCCATTCTTTTTACTTGAAACGTTGTTGCTATAGGAGACTAAAATCTTTGTTTAACTCCAATAGGCTAGAAACCTGATGAGGCCTTTCTGAGTTATTGCGATTAAAACTCTAGTTTTTATGTCCTAGGCAACTTAACACTTCCATCTACCACTTGAAAATTATTCTTTCCTTCTAGGCATGCAATTTCTAAAGTCATTGCCACTTAACTTGTGCTAAAACAGATTAGGCTCCTATTCTTAGTGTTTCTACCACCTAGGTCATCATGTTTGACATACAAGCACACTTTTATCTTGTTTATGTCACTTAAACTGACATCATAACCCCTTAGGCACACTTGACACACACCTTTTCTCATAGTTGGAAAACTCGCCAATTGCAAGTACTCGGCAAGCACGAAAAACTTGGTTCAGAAAAAACTCGGCAACTTAAAAAATTGCTTAAATTTCACTAAAAACACATTTTTTTTTGCAAAATTCAATTATAAGATGCATCCAATGAGTCAATAAATGAGTACATAAAAGAAACAAGTTGAGTCTAGTTGTATTTGATTGATCTGAAAGCAAATTGGGTACAAAATGGCATACTCATGTGGAATGCGCTAATGTTGATATTCTGAAACAAAATGAAAATAGCAAATTGTTTTTTGTAAAAATGAAAGTAAATACTACATTAATATTGTTGTACCCCAAAATTAAAATTTTTGTTACACTAAGACATTTTGAAGAACTGAGTAAAAGTCTTGTTAAATCTGTCAAAAAGGTCAAAATTTGGGTTTGCATGTCTTGCAAAAAACTCAAAATTTCCAAAATCTGACGATCTGGGTCTGCTCAAAGCGACCAAGTCTACAAAACCCAGATCTCAGTTTTTCATCCCTACTTTTTAGGAGAGCTGCTATTTTTAGAAATTTTCTAAAAATAATAACTTTTTATGGGTTTTTCTTGTTTTCTTTCAAAACCGATACTAGCAAAATTTTCTAAAAATGGAAAATTTCTAAAAATAGAAAGTTTGTCCGCCAGGGTCCAAACTAATTTTGATTGGCTCAAAATACTTACATATCAGGCCGGTACAGTCAGAATCTCAAAAAGATCAGTTTTTCCCTAGTGGGTCTATTCTACTTTTTCAGAAGCATATTAGGAGCTCTAGAGTCATCAATGGAGGTCAGTTCGCTGCCAGGCATCAGTTCAATGATCAAACATTGAACAGAATATCAAATGATGAACGTGCATGTTGAATGAAGAAGGAAGGTGAAATCTGCTTAAAATTGACCAACACTGCTTGACATGGGCGCCCCAAGAGGAGATAGGCGCCCATCTTTTTAGGGCATCAAATGGTGAAATTAGGGTTTGAGCTCCCAGACAAAGTTGTTCAGAATCCTCCCAGCTCCGCAACAAGTCCGGCAGCACAATCATCAGATCATTCAGTCACCCGAAATTCGAGGTCAAACAAAGGGTTTTCAACCAAAAGATGAAGTGAATCATGAAAGTAACGGAAAATTTTCTAAGTCTGGAAGTTTTCAGAGCCCCAGGTGCCACAGGGCGCCCAGTCTTTTGGAAGGGAAAATCCAGCAATTAGGGTTTGCAATTGAGCTCAATTTCTTCATAATTCAATCAGCTTCGCAAAGGCTGTTTTCGTCAGAGCATCTGACTTGTCGTTCTCCGGCAAATCCAGATCGAGTTGAAAGTATGGAATAATGGTTCAAATGTGAAGATGAAAATCAGGTAAAATATTCTAAGTCTGAAGCAAATGGGTGCCCCTAGAAGAGAAAGGCACTGATGATTTTGAGAGCCCAAACAAATGATTTTGCCAGTGAAGCCTCCAAGATCACTTCCTCAAAACTGGTCAGGCTTTCCAACGAGACCTTCAGCACGTTAAACAGAGTTGGCAGCCATCAGATGCAAAATGTTGAACAGAGGGTTTGACGAGAGTGAAATTTTGAAAATCAAAAGCAAGGTGAAAATGCAAGAAAATATTCTAAGTATGGTTGAGTTGGGCACCCCCAGCCAAGAAGGGTGCCCAAGCTTTTGAAGGCCCAAATTCAACTTTTTGATGAAGTTGCTCCCAGAGAACCCCCTCCAAAATCTTCTCAGCTTCGCGACAAGCTCAGCCATCAGCCAATCCGAGCTCCGGGTCACCAGATCAAGCAGGATCATCTGTAGAAGAGAAAAGATGAAGAAATGTTGAAAATGGCTAAGTCTGGTCAAGTTGGGTGCCCTTGGAGAGAAAGGGGGCCCAAACTTTTGAGGTCAGAAATGATGGAATTTGCCAATACACCACCTAAGATCACCTCGTTGGTTTCAGCCAAGCTATCCAGTGAACCTGTCATCCAGTCAATCAGATCAGTGTAGCTCCCGGAATCAAGATTTCATCAGAAGATCAAAGGGAAATGAAGAACTTGAAAATCATGCAAAAATGGCTAACACTGTGAAAATTCGGAGCCCCTGGAGGAAATAGGCTCCCATGAATTTGAAGGTCAAAATGAAGTTTTCCATCAGAGGCGCCTCTAGGACAATCTTCTCAAAATCAGTCAGGCTACGCGATGAATCATCCAGCTCGTTCATCGGATCAATCTGGAAGCCAGAGATCAAGGTCAAACCAGGGGTCAAAATGGAAGAAAAGTTGAAAATTCTCAAAAAAGTGGTTAACTCTGGAGAAAATGGGCGCCCCTAGCCAAAAAGGGCGCCCAACTTGTCATAACTTAGTCAATTTTCCAAAATTTCAAAATTGCAAGTTGAAGTGAATGTCCAAGTTCGATGCATGAGAAGGTTTTAGGGTTTGCATGGATTAAAACAAAAGAAAGCAAAGCTATTTCAAGCCCTAAATCTATTTAAGAAATTTCTTCCATTCAGTTTTCATCATTTTTGCAGGTGGCGTCCAAAGAAGAGAAGTGGAGCAGCAACTTTGAGTTTATTTCAAAATTCAAAAGCTCAAGGTTGCTGATTTTCATAAATAATTTTCAGACCAGCAACATAAGACCTTGCTTTTTCATGCTTTTTCATCCAGAAGATCAAATTTTTGAAGAAGGTCAAGATTTTCAATTTTCAGCCATCTGGGTTTCTTCATCTCATTCTTCTAAAGAATTTTTGGAGAAATTCATCAAGTTGCAGCAGCTGCTTTTTCCTTGCATGTCAGTGAAATCTTCAAGGTTTTCAATTTTTGATCATCTGGGTCCTCTCAAAACAATCTTTTGAAGAAAACCCATATCACAACTTTTTCAAGAGAATTTCAAATTCTAGGGTTGGCTGCTTTTTCGATCAGCCATCAGTGTTTTTTCAAATCTGATCAACTGAGTCCATTTCTAATTGTATTCTGAACAAAACCTAGGTGCCAACTTTTTTGGTGAAATATTGAAGAAATTAGGGTTTGCTACTTTTTCAGTCTAAATTCAAAATTTTCAAAAACGGACAATCTGGGTTGTATTGCAACGAAATTCTGAGCAAAACCCATATCTCAAAAAAAATTCCAAAAATTTGTCCGTTTGAAAATGAAAAACCAGCATTCTAAAAATAGAAAGTTGCTCAAAGCTTCTCTAAACATAGGCAAGTTTACAGTCATTCTTCAAGGTTTTCAATATGGAGTACACTCCCCTCGAGTTTAAGACCAAATCAACACTATGTCAAAACTTCATCATCTCAGCTGAACAACGAGAGGTGTGATATGAAGAAAAGGAAAGGTATCGAAAAAGAGTTGTGCAATACTCTTCTGTTGAAAATCAAGAGAGGTGTCAGAAACATAAAGTTGCAGAGCCGCCAAGTTATCAATTAGTGAGTCATCTTTTCGGGCAGCGATGTTTTTCAAGAACAGAACTCATAAAGCAGCCAAAGAAGTGAAGGATTCTCTAAGTTTGATCACAGAAGGCGAGGAGATCTTGGAGAATCAGAATATTGCCTTAGATGGTATCAATGCACCTAATTGGGACCCAGTTTCCTGCTTTTTAGCGGATATGATTGAGATTTAAAGCGGCTTTCATCCAGAAGCTTTCTTTTCGCTTTCTTTCTATTCTTGTGTAATGTCCCCTTTTTAGTGAAAGCACCTAATCCTTATTTATTATTTAAACTTATGAAACATTTACTTAGTTGCTGCTGTTTGTATGCAGGTATTCCTCTCCTTTATCAGCCACGATAATATCCTTAGTATATTTATCTTCTTGCTATCCTCCTCCCTTCCAGCCAGCCACGATGCTATGGATATAAATAATCAAAGATCTTTGGTAAAGAAATGTGAAGTGTCTTTGGAAAGATTCGTTGGGTTTAGAAGATATTCCAAATGTTTCTTTTATGCCTCGATATTCCCCTATTTTTTGTTTCAAACTCATTTCCATTTTAAATAGCATTGTGAAGGGAGACGTGGCTTCCCATAAGTCATACCCCTTCTATCTTGGATGATTTTAGTCATGTACTAACTGCTGCTGTAAATGATTCGCAGCTTTCCAGAGATATCTTTTTAAATGCCGACGGGCCTTCTATGGCCTTTCGTGGGCTAAGAAATATTAATATATTTTTTACATAATATACTACTATTTTAATTTATATTAATATCACAATAAAATTTGTATGTCATAATTTATATTATATAATATCATTATTAATATTATATTTGTCTATATTGTTATATTTGATTATTATAATCATAATATTATTTCATGATAATTATAATATTATTTTTTTGATAGCTAATATTAAATGGTTAATATATTTTAATATGTATTTTATTTATTTACTTTCTATTTGATACATTATTTGATATTTGTAATGTCACAATTTTGGGGACATGACATCTTGGAGCAATTCTTATCCATTCTTTGAAGAAGAGAAAGAAGATAAATGTAATAGTTGGCGTTTTCTGCTTTTTCCTACTTTCTTAGGTGTTAGATGTTATCTTCTTTCTAGATTTAGAAATAAAGCTTGCTTGCTGAGCAAGCCCTAGATTGTGAAAGCAAGGAGATTTTAGCGTTCCCTACTCCTCTGCTTGCCTATAAATAAGAGCCTTTTCTCATTAGTTTGCTTTAATGGTTATTGTGATAGCAAATTGCTGAGTCTCTTTTAGCCAGCAAGTTGTTATTCAGTGTCAGTTCACTTTGTTAAAACCATGCTAGTGATAACAAAACGCTGAGCCTATTGTGCCTTCTATTTGTTACTCAAGTGTTGTTCAATTGTTTTATGATAGCCAATTGTTGAGTCTCTTTTAGCCAACAAGAAGTTATTGTAATTGTTGTTCGTATTGTGTAAGAATAAGATTGCAAGCCTCTTTAGCTGCAATTTCTTGTTCCAGGCATGTTAGAAGTAAGTTTTGTTCCAGAAGTTTGAGTGATAAAATCATGAGCCTCCTTTGCCTTGATATAACATCTCAGATTTCTGTTATTTGTGTTTTGCTTCTATGATCTTGATTTCAGCTTACATTGAAGTGTGTCGATGTTCGTTGAGAAAGAGTTTATTGAAGCATTTTGTCAGAGAATCAACCTTGTTCATTTCTAGTTTCTCTTGCTCTGCTTATTACTTGAGAAGTTAGAAACGTCTTTAGTTTAAGTTAGTCGTAGTTGAAATTCTTAATCAGAAAATTCCAGCTGCGGCATTTCTGTTTTATAAACCTTGTGCTCTAAGCTGATCAAAAACATAGGCAACTTAGTTCTTAGTTTACTTTCTTTCAACACCATCAGCAAGAGGGAGCTTCCCCTACTAATTTGAAGAACAGTTTTACTGTGCATAGCTGTCTGTTTCAAATACGCATTCCAGAGGTGCGAATTTAAACGCCAACAAATATATTTTACAAATTTACATCTTCCTCTTCCCCATGTCTAGTGAAATCTAGGGGAGAGGTAGAACTACACAATATTATAGATGAAGACTTGTAGGCAAACTTGGAAACTTGGACTTGGAGAGTACCTAGAAAATCAAATGAATTCAATGGGAGTTTGAGGGCAATGCCCCCAGTGGGGTCGAGGGGTAGCGCCCCTCGTGGGGGTCTAGGGGCAACGCCCCAGCGAGGTCGAGGGGCAGCACCCCTCGTGGGGGTATGGGGGCAACGCCCTCAGAGGGGTCAAGGGGCAACGCCCCTCGTGGGGGTTTGGGGGCAGTGCCCCCAGTGGGGTCGAGGGGCAGCACCCCTCGCGGGGATCTGGGGGCAGCACCCCCAACAGGGTCGAGGGGCAACACCCCTCACGGGGGTCTGGGGGCAGCGCCCCCAACGGGGTCGAGGGGCATGTCATTTTCATGATTTTTTGAGTGGCAAAAAATAATACTGACAAAGCCCAAATTAAAACCTTCAAAACCACACAAACCACAAAAAATGAATCGAAATTGCCTTTATTCCGGCTGCAAGTTTCTTTTTGCTAAGAGGCCGAGTTTTTTTTAAAAACTCTCCGATTTTTTTTAAAAAACTCTCTAATTTTTTTTAAAAAACTCTCCGAGTTTTTCAGAAAAACTCACGAAAAAACGGTGAGTTATTTTGGTGACTACTTTCCGTTAAAACTCGTTTCAAAAAATAAGTCGCGAGTTTTTGACGAGTAGTCCAACTATGCCTTTGTCGTTAAAAACAACTCATTACTTTCACGATGCACTTTTTCTTTGCCTTTGTCACTTAAAGGACCGAATGAATGCTCTAGGTGACTCTTTATGTCATATCTGTCACTTAAAGATTGAATTTTCCACACTAGGTGCTCAATTCACCCTTTCATGCCACTTGTAAGAACCCCTACTGGAATATTTAAAACAAACTAACAATTTTCACAAATTTTTGCTTGACAAGAATTTCATCAAATAAATTTCATTCAGCTGGCCTGGATAGCAAATTGGTCAACAAAACCAAACAACACCATTCTTATGTCCCCTCACAACTGTACAACACTCCCAAATGGTAGTATGACTACACAAGGGAGGTATGGCTTGCTTCAAATGCCTAAACAACACCCTCAATAGCTGTGACTTCACCTTCAATAGCTAAAACTTCACCTTTTAATATTTTGTGGCAGTTTTGACCAAGTTTGGAGTCTCCACGTCATCATTATAGACCCCCCTAAATGTTACACAAGTCTTTAGGCTGCAGCGCTTAGTAATAAATGAAACTTAGGAAAGTTATGCTAAGTATTGAGCCTCGTATACCATGTTTCGATTCACCTTTGTTAGCCTACTAAATGGTACGGCTTCCTTAGGACTTGGTATATTGGTACGGCTAGGAATGATTCTCAGCAGAAATACATAATATATTTATTTTTTACCACAAACTATGCCCAAACTCACTTGCACCCACTGCCAATTATTTTCCAATATTTCACATTTGAACACACCACTAAAATAAATGAAAATTTTCTTGCAAATCTAATATAATTTTAACCTACAAACCTGGAAAACCTATATTGTTCGCTCCAAACCCTTATTTTCAAACAGTCAGCACAAAGGCAGCTTCCATATGAAATTGCTACAATGGAATCCAAGGGTTTTCTTCCCCAAACTCCAAATCTTCAGCTCACTGTCGATCCCTAGATGGAACCGCTTTTCCTTTTGGATCTTCGTTTGTCAAGAAACCATTGGGGTTTTCGTCTGACTAGTAAGAATTTGGCCATAGGCACAAATCTTAGAAAGAGAAATAATTAAACTTCAGAATGAATGTCTTTCATCTCCTCAACCTCCTTTTATAATCCCCAACGGAACTTTCCAGAACTTTAATTATAAATCAATTTTAAAATATTAATTATTTTCCCATACAAGTGACTTTATAATATTTTATTTTGTTTTGGCGCTAGGAAAAGTCGCTTTTTAATAATAAAATATTCAACTTATAACATAATTAATTAAATAAAAGTTGCCTAAAAACATTGATTTAGACAACATAATTTAATTAATTAAATTATTTCCACTTCATTACAACCTTCGCTTCTATTACAAAAAAATCTTGGGCTCTGACTTATCTCCTAGCACTCAAGAGGAGATTGATCCATAGTCAGACTAGATTGTCAAGGTTGAGGATCCCATCTTTAGCAATGAGGACCTTGCATGGGTCGATTAGGTGGACCATGATGCAGAGGTGGTAGCCATGGTAAAGGAGGATAGAGAACAAGTAAACCCCTTAGGTGTTGGTGTCACTAAGAAAAGGGAGATATCATGGTTGCATCATCATCAAGTACCTACCTAAGACGCTAGTGCAAGACTTCTTGTGATGTTGGGAGGAGTAATGTAGGCTCCTTTGAGCCATAGAATTAGTTTATTGTGTTTTTAAATTTTATTTATTACAGGGTGCATGAAACAAGTTTTAAATCCTTAAAAATTTATATATTTCATGGTTTTTTCAATTTGCAAATTTTGGGCGCCAAGTCCGAGTCTAGATCAAAAATCAACTTAACGAGTATAACCCTTGCGTACAAGCCTTGCTTTTTTCCTAATGACTTGGCCATCCTCATTTAACTTGTTTCTCAAAACCCATTTAGTGCCAATGACATTCTCATCCTTAGGTCTTGGGACAAGTTGTTAGAATATTGTTATTGATGTCAAAGCAAGATTGTTGCAAAGATTGTCATTGATGTCAAAACAGATAGACAAGACTATTGGATTATTACCATGAATGTCAAAGGTGTGAAAGCATTTTGTCAATAAAGGAAATTGTTGTCCACAAAGAAAGTCGATGATCGAATGAAGGCCAAAGGCCACTAGTCGCCATCCAAAAGACAAAGTTATGATGCCTCACAAGTGTGCATTAATGTAGATTAAAAAGGCATGTTTATGCTTGGTCAAGATTGCTAGCCCACCACTTTGTTAAAAATTACCCAAGTGTGTGATGAAAAGATGATTATGAGGAGCACCAAATATTGTTAAGAGGAGTAGCAACGATTAAGGAGAATAAGAATAAGTAAACATTAGCATGAAGGCATCAAATTTCCTATATGGCCAACTTCCTTGATGAGCACCACCTTAAAAAAAATAACATAAATTAAATTATGTCTATTATATAGGCCGACACTTAAGGAATTAAGATAAGCTAAATTCAGGCCAACTATGGCTAATTAAATCCCTGATAAAAGGCAGCAATTAAAAATGAAAAGTGGCGATTAAAGAAGATATTAAAAAAAGTGATTAACATCTGTAAAGCAGCAATTATATTTAAGACTATAAGGCAGTGATTATTCTTAACAAGGGGCTGCAATTAGTTTTGAAAGGACAACAATCCATAACGAAGAGTCATGTTTGTTTGGAAGGTTATCACCTTTCCAAAAGTTGTCTCTACTCATGGAGACATAAAGGTATAAAAGGAATAAGTTTTGTTTGATGAAATGTGTGTGGATATTAGAAGACATATCTTATGTACACCAGCAGCCTTGTGTGAAGAAAATAATTAAGAAAGAGCAATTTAAGAAAGGGAAAAACTTTGTCTACTTTGGAGGTTGGTGCCTCATATTGGAAAGGTTGGTGCCTCTAGTAGGGTGGTGCCTGAAAAATTTGTGAAAAAAAGATTAATAAAAGAAATATTTTTCCATGGTTCTCTCGCAAGGGTTTCCACGTAAATTGCATTGTTATTGTGTTGCTATTATTTGATTTTACATATGTGCTAATTTTGATTAAATCTTGAAGTGATTAAATAAAAGATAAAAGAATATTGTTATATTAATTCAAACTCCCCCCCCCACCCCACTCTTAGTATAACCGTGTGCTCATCATAAGTACCCAACTCTCATTTTTCTCTATTTGATCCAATTCTTCTTCCATAGCTTTTACCTAGTACTTGTCTTCTCGGGCTTCTTCAAAACTCTTAAGTTCCATTTTAGAGAACAAGGACAAAATCGCATGTTCGGATGTACTAGCTACTCTCCTCTTTGTTTGAATTTTTGTATCTCTATCACCAATGATTAGATTTTCTAGATGATTCTTTTGAACAAATCTGGGTGGTGTCGTGGGTGGTGCTCTTGATGGAGTTTTAGGGTTTCTTTATTCAGCTTCTCCATTTTAAACTTCTTCCTCTATTTCTTCTTCTTTGACACTTTCTTCTTTTTGACAATCAACTTCTTGTGCTATTTCCTTTTGATGCATTTCTTCAACTCTCACATTTGCACTTTCAACAATTTTGTGCAATCTTGTGTTATAGCATCTATAGAACTTGCTTCCCATAGAATATCCAAGAAAGATACCCTCATCACACCTAGAATCAAACTTTCCCATGTCTTCATCATCTCGCCTAATATAGCATTTGTTTCCAAATACTTTGAAGTACATCATAGATGTAGGCCTTCCCTTCCAAAGTTCATATGGATTTTTACTATTGTTTACCCTAATCTGTGCTTGATTCAAAACATAGACTATTGTATGTACCGCTTCTCTCCAGAAGTTGTCGGAAAGCTTAGATTCATTTAACATGGCTCTTGCCATTTCTTGAACTGTTTTACTCTTCTTGTCAACAACTCCATCTTGTTGTGGAGTTCTTGTGACTGAATATTGTCTTCTTATTCCATGTTCACAAAAATTTTCAAATTAATTTGATGTGAATTCTCCTCCTCTATTAGATCTTAGACATTTTACTCTTAACCCAGTCTCATTCTCTTACAAAGCTTCAAATGCCTTAAATCTCTCAAATTCTTTAGTTTTCTCTTTTAGAAATGTAACCCATGTCATCCTTGAATAATCATCAATTAATAACATGAAATAGCTCTCACCTTGCAAGCTCGTTATCCTTGTTGGCTCACATAAATCAATATGCAATAGTTCCAAAGGCTTTGATGTAGAGTACTCCTTTGATTTGAAACTCGTCCTTATTTGCTTTCCAACTTGGAACTATTTGTAGATTGTATTGGATGGCTTTGCTATCTTCGGCATATCCATTACGGCTTGCTTATTGCTAATCTTCACAACGTTATCAAAGTTCAAATGCCCCATCCTTTTCGGCCACAACCGGATCTCATCTTCTTGTGCCATGTAACACTTTTCTCCATTGACTTCACTAAGAATATCGAGATTGTTTACAGTTCTACTAGCATTTGCAACAAATTCCCCTGTTCTTGTCTTTTTGATTTCACAACCACTAGGATGAAATGTGAGAGTGTGCCCTTGATAACACAATTGACTCAAACTTAGAAGATTATGCTTCAACCCTTCGACATATAATACATTTTCAATCTTTGTCTTTCCATTGTCAAAACTTAGAGTGCCTTTTCCTGTGATCCTTGCCGTAGCATTATCTCCAAACTTCATAGTGCCTCCATGTATTTCCTTCAAAGTGAGGAACTTGCTTTTATCCCTTGTCATGTGGCTTGAGGAACCTAAAGAGCACAAAAGATTTACTGAGAGGGGGGGGTGAATCAGTAAATCAAAACAAACTTTCACCTTTTCAACTTTTAATCAATCTTAAACTCTTATCAACATCAAACTTTTGATATGAATCAATGTAAACAAGTTGACACCAATTTATTGAAATGTTTAAATGACTTTTTACAAATGAAAGTAGGCACCAACCTACTTGACTTATTTATGAAAGATTTAGTAGGCTACAACCTACAAGGAGCACCAACCCCTTTAACTATTTAGTAGGCACCAACCTACAAGGAGCACCAACCCCTAATGCAAGGCACCAACCTTGACTTGATGGATGCAAAATGATTGCCTTCAATCAGATCTGCACTCTCCCAATCCTCCAATCTGCTTTTGTGATAAATAATCTCACCCTAAGCCCACATAAGAAGATGGGTTTTCTGACTTGAACCACTTACAATCTTCACAACCACACCTACAGCCTTGAATGGGATGTCAAATATATAAATTGCTCAAAGATTGCAACTATTGATAATCACAACTTTTGCCTCTTAATCTTTCAGTCACGCCCTTTTAGATATGCCTCTTTGCTAAATCGATTTCTACTCGATTTAATTATTTTTCTGTTTACACACAGAACTGAATTCTCCTTAAATCCCCATTTAGAACTGAATACGTCTTTTGATGAAAGATGTCTTTGATCACCCAACGCGTCTCTCCATGATCAGCAATTGGTTACTTCTGAAATACACGTCCTTTTGATGTAGACACGTCTCTTCAATTATTTCATTCGCAGATCACATTATGTTTGTTACAGTAATCAGATTTGATAGGGAGATGTAGTTCAGTTTTTTTTCTTTAACAAAATATGTATGTTAAAGACTTTCAATTTCTTAATGACTGATTAGGACTTCGATTATATGATCTTCACCAAGTCTGAGTTGGATATGATCTTTACTAAGTCTGAGTGCTGGATATGATCTGTATATGATCTTCACTGAGTTTGAGTGCTGGATATGATCTGTGTAGGACTTCGATTATGTGCAAAGCTCTGATGAGTATTTAAATCTGAATAATCTGTCCCAGAACAAGACAGCAAACTCGAATCTGATTAAGCCACCAATGATTTATTCATTTTCAATCAACAATCTGATTAAGCGAATCTGTTTAAGCCACCAATGATTTATTCACTTTCAATCAACAATCTGATTAAGCTATTCTTGACATTAATGACAATACTTCTAACACAACCATTGTCAATGTACAACTGATTTCTTCACTTTGCATATGGAGGGATGCTTGAGCTATCATGGATTTCTCCTTTATTTCATGATCCTTCATCTTTTTCCAAACTTTAGTAGATTCCGCTTTTGACTTGTCATGAACATCCTCCCTGTTTTGTTTCGGAGGTAAAACTAAATCACTCCTACAAGAACGCGCTATATGACCAAAATTATTGCACTTATAGCACATAATGTTGTAGTCCATAAGAGGAGAAAATGAATTATAGTTCCTCTTTAAGAAACCAAAATACTCCCTTGACGAAAACTACAATCCACTACCTTATGACCAAACTTATTACAAAAGAAACAATAAACATAAAAGGAATATTGAAATTTGTTCATTTGTGCTCGCCTTTGAGGAAACGGTCTTCTAAAATCTTCATTGCTTCCTTTGTGAGGGATACTAGTTTTGTGAGTGATATTACTTTCTCTCTTCCTGGAACTATCACCATTGATGGAGCTTTTGAGCACATTTGCATATCCTTTGGGCTTCTCCTCATTTGTCTTCTTCAGTAACTCTATAGTCTTAGAGTTTGAGCCTTCTTTGATGATCTTTTGTTTTTCTTCAAAACCAAGACCAGTCTTGATGAAAGGTGATCTTTGGGAGTTGATAATGTCCTCCAAAATTTTGAAGCTCTTTTCAAATTTCATGGTTTGATTTAAATTATCCTTCGATTTTTCCAACTCCTTCCTCAAGGAAACAACTTCAAGTTCTAGTTTCTCACTTTCCAATTCCTTTGCCTTTAGATCTCTTACAACTTCTTCGATTTGTTTTGCTTCCTCAATTTGAATCTTCCGATCCATGATCATCTTTTCTGATTCCTTAAGACTTTGAAATGATTTAACTTTAGTTTTCCTGTCCTCTTGAAGTTGTGACTTTAGTCTCAAATTCCTTTTCTTGAGCTTCTCAATCTTATGATAGGAAATTGGAGTTCCTTCTCAAGATCCACTTCTTCATCATCTTCGGTATATTCTTCTTTCAATCTCTTTCTTCTTTCCTTTTGTCTTCATCATCCTTTACGTCCATCGCCATGAAGAGTATCTCTTCTCTATCGCTATCAGAGAAGCTTCAATTGCTTTCTTCGGATTAGCTACTTGTTTCTTGGATGTAGAGACTCTTTTTATGCCTTCAAAAGTTCTTCTTTTCTTGTTTTCCTTGTGTGCTCCCTTTCTTGTTATGATGATATTTCCTTCCTTTCTTTTAGTTGTATTCATATTCTTCTTCACTACTTTCACTCTCATCCTATGGACATTTAGAAGCAAAATGACCTATTCTACCACAATTGAAACATTTAAGAGTATACTTACCTTTGTGTTTGTCGAATCTCTTCTTGTGCTTCCTTACAAAGTGTGCTTCAACTTCATCACTTGAACTTTCACTTGATATGTATCCTTTGCTCTTCATCTTCTCAGATGCTTTAAAGGTGGCTTCTCGTTTTGATGGCTTATCCTTCATCCTCATTTCGTACACTGTGAGGATTCATGCAACTCGTCCATCTTTCAAGTGTCTAAATCCCTCATTTCCTTGATGGCGGAAACTTTCGCATCAAATCTCATGGGGAGAGATCTTAAAACCTTTTTCACAACTATTGCATCCTCAATTTTCTCTCCAAGACCACAAATAGTATTGACAATTTCATCCACATGAAGTTGATAGGAAGCAATATCTTCTTCGTCCTCATCTTTAAACTCTCAAATTGTCTCCTATGGGTTTGAAGCTTGGCCTTCTCAACCTTGTTGTATCCCTCATATATATTTTTCAACTTATGCCAAATGCCCTTAGTCGATTTCCAATGCATAACCTTCACAAACTCCAATTCGGATAATCCACACAAACTGCATTTTTGGCTTTGGCATTGTTCTCGCTTGCCCTCTTTTTGGCTTGATCCGTTATTGGGGTTGTAGGAGTATAATCAACTTCAATGCATCGCCAAAAATCATATCCTTGAGCATTCAAATAAGTCTCCATCCTTATGCTCCAAAAGGCATAATTTGATCCATCAAATAGTGGTGCCCTATTTGAGGAAAACCCATATCGTTCAGCAATGTGTGCTTCCAAGATCTACCTTCAAGCGGTTAAGCTATTTTTGAAGGAACCCGCTCTGATACCAATTGATGACACACACACTTATACTGAGAGGGGGGGTGAATCAGTGTAAACCAAAATTTTCTTTTCTCGACTTAATCAAGCACAACAATATTACTTCAAAACTTAATTATCCATAGCAATAACATACATGAAAGATCTAGCAATTAAGAACACGGGAAAATGTTTGATTTTATATGGAAACCCTTGCAAGAGAAAACCATGGCAAAATATTGGTTGTATAAATCTTCTTACAAATTTCGCAGGCACCAACCCACTGGAAACCCCAACCCCACCACTGAGCACCAACCTAACAAGAGACGCCAATCTCTTCTAATAAGAGGCATCAACCTCTCAATCTCCTCAATTAGGAGGCTTCAAACTTCAAATGAATAATATGATAATTTGTTTGCAACTTTCTCTTATATCTGCCCTTAACAACTGCTCACAAATCTGCAATGTAGTCTTCAATATTTCTGCTGATAGAAATGTCGTGATCTTGATTTTATTTCTCTTTTCTTCTCAAAAAATTGATGCTAAAGACCTCTCATAAATCTGCTCGCATATCTCTTGCAAATCTGCTCAAATATCTTTTTGTTTCTGCTCTTCATATGAATAATCCTTGAAATTGATTTCCTTTCCGTCTTCCTCAAACCTTCATTTATACTTGTCCATACACACCTCTTCACCCAAGGGAGGCGACTCCTCCAAGGGGTCAGCCCACTAGCAAGAATAATTTTTATTTATTTTTATTTTATTGCCCAAGCTTGGGTGCACCTCTCTAGGGGGGTCGTGGCACAAAAATAAAATTAATTTATTTTTAATTACAAAATCACCCAACATGGGGTGGCACCATGGGGAGGGTCGGCCTCATGTAAAATAAAAATTAATTTTATTTTCATTTATATATCTTCCAAACTCCAAGACTCCAAGGGGGGCAACCAACATGAGATTGAGTTAAATTCTATTTTGCGGCCACCAATATCACCAAACCACCTTTGACATCAATAACAATATTTTTCCAACAAGTTGGTGTTAGGAAGTTATTCTTTCTTGGAGGTTATACACAGGAGTTATGAGGAATGGCACTATAAGCCCATAATCTTGTCTTGTATTAACAATCCTTGTATAATACAATGTTTTTATTATTGTGTGTTCATATATATGTTAAGATGTAAGTGCCTCATGTCTTATATTGTTGTTCACCTGTTTTGCAATAGTGGTTCCTAACAGTGGTATCACAGCCATGGAGAAGATGGAAGGAGGGTGAATATTGCAAAGCCTCTTTCTGGTAGATTGCTGCTAATCTTGTTCATTCTGGAGGTCCATATCTCACAAGGCACAAGTTTCTTATGAGCTTCTTTTTGTACATGACAGTATATATTCATTCTAAGCTCTAAGAATTTGAACTACTTGATTGAACACAATTCTGGATAGTCATGTTCTGTTGCAGACTGCAGGTAAGTCTGTTTTTCATAACTGAACTTAAAAATAAATGGCTGCTGCAATGCCCAAATTTTAGATCAAAACCTCTATTGTATGCACTTTCTTCCCAGTGAAAATTTGTTCTATTCTGATGTTGATGCTTCAAAGGAGTGAAAGGATAAATTGCCACATCAACTTGCTGCAGGTTTGTTTTCCCAGGCATAAATTTCATTGAATCAGCAATATTTAAATTACAAGCAAAAGTGCAGAAACCCAAATATACTGCTTGCCCACAGCCAAATGCCACGCTATTTGTTTTTGCAGCTTCTCAAACACATACTGCAACCATGTGCCACACCATTTATGTTTTGGACTACACTTTGATGAAAATATTAATGTGTCTTTTAAGTGGTTGTTGAAACATTTCACTGTTTGGTTTCATTTTTTCACATTCATCTATGCGTAGCATGAAAAATTAAAACTTTTGAGGTTTTATTTCAGCGTGATAAAAAATTCACTTGAATGTGATTATAGAGGAGTTGCTACAGGAATAGTGTTGAATATTGGGTGCTCAAAAGTCATATGTTGAATTCTGTAAATATTAAGTTTTACGAAAGGAGAAAAGATTAAATAGGTTTGTAACCAATTGGTAGTGAGAAGGATATGAAAGGCAATAGTTGGCTTTAAAGGTAATAGGTTCCAAACTCAGGAAGTGCAATTTTGTTTAAAATTCACACTTTAGAAGCATCTTGTCATTTTGATCTCTCCCTAGGCTCTAGCAATCATATGTAGCATGAGAAGATATGATAGCTTCTAAAGGGCAAGAATTTTTTGGCATGATAAGAGAGAATATTGTTAGTATTGTAAAAGCATGTACTTATCTACAGGTCGGAGGATCAAAATCAGTAAGTGATTAATATTGTGATATTGCTATCAAGATTCAACCGTGTAGTTTTACCAGCCAAACTCACTGACCCGTGTTTCATGAGTAGTGGTTCACAAGAACCCATCTCTCATGATAATGAATGGTCCACTTAGCACTCATTGCATCTAGGTGATGCTCACAGAGGTGAAGCACTAGGCCTTCCTGGGAGGTCACCCATCCCAGTACTACTCCAGCTCAAGTGTGCTTAACCACAGAATTTTCTCCAAGGTTAAGCCCACAAGGTTATTTGACACGCTATAGAAAATACCTCCTACTTATCAAGTGATTAATATTTTTTTGCATGGTGGAGTTTTTTGAAAGCATCCATTTATTTTTCGAGTAACAACGGTATTTTTATTGTAATAAGTATTGTAACAAGGATATGTTTTCAATTGAACATGCCATCCTATGTTTCTCTGGGTCTTACAAACATTCCTATAAATCTTATTTTCTATGACAAGGCTTTCAGAGTTTTCGATGCTGCACTTGATTAATAGAGTGTAACAAGGTCAAAATGAAGGTTGAAGAACCTACTAGAAGGCTGGAGGGAAATTCCCTTCTCCAAAGAGTAATTTGTTTGAAGTTTGGATAAAATGCTTGAATAGCATTTTTGGTAGGAGTAGATAGTCTTATTTTCCAGTTTTGGTCATGTGTATTTCGGTTTGGTGTTTACTGTTGTGGTTGGTGTGTTTATTCAATTTTGGTCTTCAATTCTTTGATATCCTTGATGAGAAGCAGGCTGAGTTTAAATTTGTTTTTGGCTGCAAGGACTTCTCACATCTCACCTACTAAGGGAGAAAGAGACCGTATTGTGCTTGAATCAATCATTGGTGATTGTACGAGTTGATAGGGGTTGATAGCACCAATAGTGTTGAGAAAAATGAGGTTAGTGTTGTTGGGCATTAAGGTAGATGTTTCATACACAGTACTAAATATCACTAAGACATTAAGCTTGATGTAATTGAGCAAACCATGATTATGCTTATAGTAAAGTATGGGTACATAATGGTCAGATGGGATGACCATACCAATAGGATGTTCATCATTCATGTCACAAGTTGCGATGTAGCATGCTTTTGTGTGAAGTGACATCAATTGATCAATACCAAGATGTGCAGCATGCCAACTTTGGGGTGTGGTAGAGACTAATGAATGACTTCATAGTCATATGCTCTAGATCATCTTTTGGTTCCCTTTGGATCCAGGGGCCTTTTTTGGGTTCTTGTGATCCAAAAGTGCTTTGAGTACATGTTTAGGCCTTATATCTTATTTTAGTTTTATATTACTTTGTTATGATTAAATGTTATATTAATAATGTATTGTTTGTAGGTAGTTGGTGTTAGGAAGTTATTGTTCTCAAGAGGTAATACATTGGAGTTATAAGGTTAAAGGAATGTCTTTATAAGCCAATGTTCTTGTCTTGTATTAACAATCCTAATATAATACAGTATTGTAGTTTGCTTCATCTTTCTCAGTGACCGTAAACCTCGTTTGAGAGGATCTTTGCTGTTGGAAATGAGCTCAGTTGGTCTAGAAGACTAGTATGCCACTTTCCCAAGTAAATTTCGACTTTTGGTGGGTTCTCCAAGATTCTTGGAGGGAGTGTCTATTTATAGTAAGTCACTTGATCGGGCCCGATTTTCTTTATTCATCATCAGTATCATTCCAATGCAGTCAAATTTCGATTGTGACACTTTTTGACAATTTCCACAACTTGTTTGTATTATTAGTTTTTTTAATTATTTTACTAAGGTTGCTTAATTTTATTAAAATATTTTAATGGGCATGTTACTATAATAGCTTGTTGGAAAGAGGATGAAAAGTTTTAAATCATGAACACATAATATTGGGACCTTGTGTATCAAATATTGTCATTATTTTGATCAAAGGGTTTTTTGGAGTAAAATAAAAAACTTTTAATTAAAAAGGTGAATTTTAAATTGTATCTTTCAGAAAGTTTGGCGGGAAAAGTATATAAGGAGGTTTTGCGAGCTCATTTGCATTATTCAGATTATTACATTTTATCTACTGAAACCCTTGTGGTTTCTCTTGAAGAATATCATTCATGGTGGTGAAAGATGTTCCCTGGTTGATTGTTGATAGATTCATCCTAAGTCTATGCTACTGCTATATTGTTGTGATTTTCAAATTTGATTGGAAGGGTTTTATTTATAGAATCTTTTGATAAATGATTTTGGAAGACAAGTCCGAAGTATGAATGAAGATTTGCAATTTTGTTAAAGTTTGCAGAGGGTTGCCCGAAGACAATTTATCTTTTATTTCCAAAGGTTTACAAGAAGATTACAAGCGTCATGAATAGAAAAATGAATACGGAGTGAGGAGACTATTTGTGTGTGACACCATTCTATGAAGGTTAAGGCTGGGCATAAGAGCTGATTTTAGAGGAACTGTGGAGCCTCCATTCCTAGGCCCTTCACCTTAAATACCATGAGTTGTATGGAATTGTGACAAAGGCACTTGGGGTTGTTTGTGCTGGCTGCCATCTTTCCTAAGGGAGTCGTGGGTCTGTTTTGGAGTTATCTGATGTTGTGTGAGGGCGTGGGAAGTCTGAAACTTCATTGTTATTGCTAGCCCAATCTCAGACCAGCTTCTACGCAAGTTTGGAGGTGGTGTTGAGGATGGAAGACTCATGGGTGGTGAACTCGGGCTGTTGAACATTGACTGCAGATATATAAGTTCAATGCAAATTGTATGAGGTCAGGAAAATAATTAAATTTATCTCTGCAATCTGTTCTTATAGTGTTGGCGTAAAATCTAACACCTCTGGAGTGCAGGTTTGTACGGACAGCTATGTACACTACGCAATGAGTGCTCTTCAAATTAGGAGGGGAAGCTCCCTCGTTGTGCTGGAATGCATGGAAAGAAAAGTAATCTAAGTCCTATCTTTTTGTTCTCAGCTGGAAGAGGCACAAGGTTAAGAAAACCAAGAACGTTGCAGCTAAGGATTTTTTGGTTTCGCAGATCATTAACTACAACTAAGATAACTACTTTAAATCTATCCGGTTTCCTCAAGAAAACAGAGCATGAGGAAATGGAGCAGGGATGATTATAGACGATAAACGTGTTTAGATTCTCTACTTGAAGGCAAGGTGGCGCAACTATCATCTCAATCTAAACAAGCTTATTGGGCACAAAACAGATTTAAGAATTCACCAAGATGATCTTATGAAACCCTGTGTGGCATAACACTTGATCAAAATAGTAAAAACTTCACAAAACAACCTTTATCATTACAATCTCACGAAACCCTATGTGGCATAACGATTGATCACAATGGTAAAGATACACAAAACAGATTTATCATCTCAATCTCTTGAAACCCTATGTGGCATAACAATTGACCTCAATAGTAAATATATTTCAAGCAAATCTAACTATGGGTACACGCCAATCTTATGGAACCTATGGCATAACACTTGGTTGAAAGTAGTAAAGACTTCACATGATTTTATCATCACAATCTCGACCTATGGCAACAACATGATTGAAATGATAAAAGATTCACAAGACATAAGATACCATTACAATTGCATGAAACTATGTGGCGCAACACTTAATCATAATAAGCGAAGACACATGAACAAATACCAAAGAATATTGAGGGCAAGGTAGGCTGACATATATTTCTCTCAAGCAAAGTTATTTACAAATGAGCAAAAGCTCTTATTTATATACATCAAGGTGTAGGTAACCCTAAAATCACCTTGAGTTCACTACAGTTCTTGCAATGCATGCAAGTCATGCGCCCTAAACCTAATGAAGTAAACTGCTCTGACTAGCGGAAAGATACCATGTCCAGTTAACGAAACATCTAATCTAAAAATGGACAATTGTTTGACATACGCGTCCTTAATGAAAGCGAGTTAACTGAAGACTACCATCGATTAACGTAAAACCTAAAAGAAACTCAAGTGTGTAAAGCTAATCTCCCGGAATAGATATGCATGAAATGAGGGCAGTTAACCGGAAAGTGGCAAGTTTAACTCACATGTAATGTCCCTATCTGAGAGGTGGGAAGCAGAATCTCTTGATCATGATCCTAGAACAGTAGTCCTCAGCAGTGTCAGCACATCGGCATGTGTAACTTGAGCAATCTTGGCAATCTTTGCTACCTCAAACTAGCATTTCAGCAGTAACTGCGGCTCTTGTGTTGAAGTAGCCATTATCTTACGTGACAATGCGTCGGTCTCGGCACTACTTGAAATCATGAATTAAGACCGATTTGGTCTTGGGCTCGATCTATGTCTTGTCTCTGAAAACTACTTTGTTGTTTGTGAACACGGCTATCGACAATTTTAGAAACTAAAATAACTCTTGAGGGCTAAAATAGCCTTTCAAAGAGTTACTTTTGGCGAAATCGAGACATGGGTTTGGTCGGAAAGATTCTAGACCGGAATGTCAGTTGCGAAATTTGACTTCTCTTTCGACCATGCAAAGATTTTAGGTTGAAGGTGGAGCCTCGGCGGTGCTCTGGAGTAAATTTTCCTGAAAAATTCTGGCACATGGGTTTTCTCGAGGAAGCTATTCTGAATCAACCCAGATGATTTGTTTTGCCAAAAGTCACCAATTCTTCAAACATGCGAAATAATTTAAGACGAGAAATAGAAGAATTTAAGACAGAAGAAAGAAGTTTTTAGTGCTCTGCTTCTGCTAAAATCGCCATCTTGTCTGAAGTCTGCTGATAATTTTGACTTGTACCTGCAAAAGAATGTGATTGGAGAAATCGACTTTGCAAATAGATGAGAAATCTGCCTTTGTTTGAGAAATACGAATCTCCCTTGAAAATACACCTTGTGAATGAAGAAAAACGAATTTTGCTTGAAAATACGCCTTTGCCTTGAAGAAAAACGAATTTTGCTTCAAAATTATGAATTTCCTTTGACAAAATTTGCCTTTGAGAATTACGATTTTTCCTTTGAAGAAAATATGAATCTCCTTGAAAAATACGAATTCTCTTGAAAATATGAATGATAAATGAAGAAGGCGCCATGCTTAAAGAAGATGAAATTCACATTAATCTGACAACTGCAAGAATTCAAAACCCTGACAATAGGGAGTCCTACGATTGGTTGCCCTTGATTTACCTTTGCTTATTTGAAATAAATAATAAAAGTAACTGATCAATACGATTAGCAAAGGGTGCTAAAATGAAAATTGCTGTTATAAATGACAAATTTGAACTTGGATTGTATTTCGAATTGAAGCTACGAGATTCATCGTGAGATAGCGATTAGAAAGTCATCTTTTTGAGCACATAGGCGTCCATTTATCAAGATACTTCATTTTACTAACTCCTATTTAATGGTATGACCTTTATTCGGTACCAACTTAAATATGCCCAGTTTTCGGATGACGGTTGATCTTGAGACTGTCCCCGAGATAATCAGCGGAAGCCTGCGAACAAGGAAGAAATATGGGAGACTGTTGCAAATCCATCGTTTAACCCTTGAAAAATTAAGGCGCTTTGATTAAATTCATTTCTGGGTTCGGACTTAGCCATTTTCCTAAGCGCCATCGACGCTTCAAGCGGTGCGGCGGTGAGCGGTGAACCTAACGTCTGAGGCGAAGCTCCGCGGCATGTTGGAGATATTCGCATCAGGTGGCCCCTTCTGCCACAATGACTAAAAGCTGTGTTAAGGGCCTCAAAAGGAAAAGCGCCCCTGGCTTTAGGTTGCACTTTTGTCATTTCGACGAAAATCAAACGTCATCAAAATACCCTATTTTGACGGCTGATATCTGGAGCTGGGATGACTCGATTCAGGCATTATCTGTTTTAACGGACAACCAGGAGGGCCCTTAAGAAAAGTCACTGGAGGTGTCGAGGCAAGAAAACTGCTTCTAAGACCTCAAAAACTCCAGTGCGTATTTTAAATAAAATTACCGCTCCCAGACTTAGTCATTTTTCAGACGTCTTCTCTTTGTAGTATGACACCAAATACCTCGCACGCACGAGCGACTGCCAAATGCTGAAGGCTGACGGCTGTGCTTGTTGGGAAGATAAATTGATTACGCTCAATAGTCGTGAAGACTTCGAACGCGAACGGGCTCATTTGACCAGCCTAAAGGCTAGGCGCCTTAAGACTATGAAAATGTACTGAAAACCATTTGTTGGTTCCGCCCGTAAAATTACGTGCTTAGTAGAATCTCCGCCACGACCACCAGGAACGTCGGATCGACAAGCTGAATGATGCATCGCGGAGCTAGGCAAGAATACTACTGATGTCGTGAAGACTTTATCTACAAATTCTGGCATCTGGAGGGTCCTTTAAGCCAGCGCCCCTGGCTTGTACTTGCACTGGGCATAAACAGAGAAGCTCAAAAACATGAAAACTCCATTTTAAGCTGATCTTTGGACGACTGCCGCCTGAACTCTGAGAGTCGGATGACTGTGCTTGATATCACGTCGGATAAGCAGACTAATTGTGAACGGATTGACTGCATTCGGTTTTGAAACTGACAAGTTTTACCCCTGCCTTGAAATGGGCGCCCTCAAGCTAGAGGCGCGCTTTTGCCTGAAAATAGCAAAATTTCCATCTCCTAAAATTTAGGGATTTTACCTTCTGTCGTGAATAACTGGAGCTGTGAGTCTCGGAATGCCTCGCTGGATAGCTCGACGGATAGCCAGGCTGATTCTAAAGAGATTGACTGGATGCTTGAGCACTTCAGACAAGATCTTGACCTCCAAAAAACTGGGCGCCCCTGAGCTATACTTGCACTTTGAGGCTTTTCCTCCGAAAAATCTCCATGATTTGATCACTGAAAACTCTGTCTCGATCATTGAAATGATCGTTTGCAATATGAAATGCCGTCGTGAAATGCTCCTCCATCGTGAAAATCTTCATTTTGAGTCTCTGCTTCAGGTTTGACCAATATAACTGACTTTGACTGACAAACTATTGACAAAAACTCCATGCTTGATATTGCCCAAAACGGTATTTTACAACATTTTAGCAAGGTTTAGACTTTAAAATGCAAAATGCCTTAATGAAGCAAAAAATTTGGTTTGGGTACAACATATAGCAGCCACTACATATTTTATATTTTTGCCTCTTTGTTGCAAATGAAATGTAGGACAAGTGTTTGTTATAACTTATAATGCCTTTTGAGTATCATGAATGTTTATTGTATATGAATGAATTGCAAAGAGCATGTTATATGACTCTATTACTTACCTAAACATTTCCAAAGCAAACACATTCAGAATCTCCAAACAGTAACCCCATGTCAAGTGTTTCACGAAATGCCAGAGCAAA
Organism: Sequoia sempervirens; assembly: GCA_007258455.2. Classification (NCBI taxonomy): domain Eukaryota; kingdom Viridiplantae; phylum Streptophyta; class Pinopsida; order Cupressales; family Cupressaceae; genus Sequoia; species Sequoia sempervirens. Next base: position 25,896 of record VDFB02267786.1, read on the forward strand.
GAAATCAGACATTTTAAGAAAAACTCAGACTTGGGTCATTACAAATACAATTTTTTTATTACTGTTTGTCCATATATCTGTCAAGATGTGACTGTTTCATATTATTGTTCAACTCTTGTGCAATTTTAGTTCCTAGCATTATCCACCACTAAAAGCCAGATATACAAGCCATACACATGTTACATATCTATTCTAGGGATTCAGGAGTGTACTATTAGAAGTTATATTTGCTTATTAAAAAAATACAAATTATACCATGTATTATTGTTTTTCCTTGAATCAAAATGTTAATGATATAGCAGCTTCGGTAGCTCCTTCCAGCTCAGCTCCTTCGTGGAAACTTAAATTGAATGATAGCCGTTGGCTATTCAATTTATATTTATTGTTTATCTTCTCATAGCATGGCCGACTTGAGAAGATGCGAAGACAATTAATATTTGTTTATTAATTAGAGCCGACTTCATTCTCCTTGGGATTCAATCTTTAAGGTGGCCGACCTCTTGTGAAGAGGGGAGAATATTCATTCAGGCCAATACATGTTCAAAGAGCCTCGAACAGGTTATTCCGATTGAGGCCGACATTGATTAAAGAAGAGTTGAGCCGACATCATATCTTGGAGTCATGATTCCTTAAGAGGCCGACATGAAGGATTTGTCTCTTGTATATATACACAAATTGTTCGTCCATTGTCATCATCGAAGATCCAATCCAGTTCGGCTATTTACACAAATGCGAGTCTGATCAAGTGCGAATATACGAGCTGGAGGAGTTCAATCATTTCATTTCTGTTCTACATTATCAAATGCGAATATTGTATCAAGTGCGAACAAGTTATCATGTGCGAATAAGAGACTGCGAATAATTGCGAACTCTCCTTATCGGATCTGTGTTAGTTGCGAACTCTCCATATCGGATCTGTGTTAAGTGCGATCTATGTCAAGTACTCAAGGGTGAAGATCAGTGAGAAGCATTATGATAATGTGGATTCATATATAACAGGTTGACATTGTCAAATGCTATTTCTGTAGATCTGTTGACAGTCAATTCATATACAACAGGTACGAATTGGCAGACTGTTATATGTTTTTCATCTTGCCAGATGCTGAATATCGGTCTTGTGTTAGACCTCATTGTAATATGTAAAGTTGCCATTGTTACATCAAATATAAGAGAGATCTTTGTTGCTGGGTTTTTCTCCCTCAAGAGGAGGGTTTTCCCAGGGTATATGCTGTGTTATTTTGTCTGATTTCGAATTATTTTCTGTGCATTTAATCTGTTCACATAAAACTAACACAAAAGAGCAATATGCCTCCATAACACAACAATAATTCTGAGATTTGCAGTTATAGATGCTCTGCAATGCAAGTAAGGAGATTTGGATGCTGACAGGCATGATTAGGGTCTGTGTATGTCCTCCAGAAATTTTGAAGACGTGTGCACTGAAGGTTCTTGTTAGATCATACTATACAAAATTTTGAAACTCATCATAGACTAGAAAACAGCCATTCAAAAAACTCCTTGACAAGAATCTTACTTTCTTAATATCCAGATCTTTTATTAGCATAGGCACAATCTGTAATCAAGTGAAATGGGATTCTGTGACACTCACACTACCCAAAGAGTGCAGTAAAAGAAAATTAAAGAAATAGGTATTGCATTGCTACAAAATAGTTTGTGTTACAAGAAAAGTGAAACTATGGTTGATGTAACTTTTCATATAGCAAAATTATCAACCTGAATTTCTTTGTATCGTAGCTTGCAAGTGTGCATTGGGACATTCAACTCTTTAGAAATGTCTTCAAGTCCAACATTGACCTGTTGCACACATCCATAACTTATTTAGTTCTTTTCCAAAATGTCAAGTAAAGACATCTGAACTGTTCTTTAAAATTTCAAATATCTCAAATATCACAAATAAAAATGGACAAATCCTCCAGACTATAGCTGTAATTCCAGTAAAGAAAAAATTTTCAATGAGTCAAAACTATCACCTCATCAACCTCAGCGATAAATGCCAATATAGCAGCCACAATCTGTAATATATTAAAAAAATCACATTAGTAAAAATTTGGAGAAAAGGAAATCAAGCATGAAATTTCTACAAACATTCCAAACACAAAGAAAAAAGGAATCTAAAATAATATCCTTGAATGACCATTAATTATCAATAGCATTGTAGCAACACAGATGATATAACAAGGGAATGTATGAAACATCTCCAACTTAGTGTCTTCCTATTTCTTAAATTAAGATAGTGGCACCACATTTAAGCATTCAATCTCAAACCAAACAACCCATCATCAAAGAATACTATTACATCAAATCTGGATTCCAACTCCAGAGTTACAAACACGATGTTTGTATTAAAGGACAATATCACTAACATGATATCTACAACAACCATGGTATTCTATCTAATAGACACATTCACATACTTTATAAGGGGCATTTTATATCCTTGCATATAATTATTTATTTCAATATAATTCACTCAATCATAGATTGCATCTCCTTGCACATAAGGATAGATAAAATACAATTCCACCATTACTTTACCTTCTCATACAAGTATGGAAAAATGCATTTCGCAATTCTTTTGGAACTGTGCCTTCTCGGGTCCATATTGAAAGAATTCCATTACCAAGCTTCATCACCTCTTCTAAATAGAACCATCCATTACCTCTTAACAAAATGCATAGATGTCACCAATAGTTATAAAATTAGCATGTACACATGCCTACACTAACATTAAGAAAGAAATGTATTATATTCAAGTCCACTAAGGACAAAGGATAGGTCAAGGGCACTGAAACATATAACTGTTACAATAGCAGAGGAGTAAGGTAAAAGGGAGCCTTGGACTCTATACAAATACCATAGAGCAAATAAAAGAAAGAAAACAAAGAAATAGACAAGGAGGGTAAAACTAAAATGGCAACCCCAAAATAAGTACATTTATAAATAGATGCACAAAGAGAGGACCCCTAAAATTAGTCTAAGCAGATGAAAACCAAAGCTGGCAACCAAGACAAGCAAAAATCAATAGATGCATGTACTCGACCATGCATTGGACAAGCCATCAATACAATCATCAATCACAATTGGAGTACCAATGCAAAATCTAACAATGCTCATCAAGAAGAGTCTAGAGCTAATGTTAGATTTTGTGATAAACAAATAATAACCAAGACCTAATGCCTACAAATTAATCACAAACAAGAAAAACACAATCATGTTATTCTATTCATTATATTGATTAACAATTCAAAGAAAAATGTACCTAAAATAGGCCTCTTAGATAGAGGAGTTAGGTTGATACTTGTCCAAGAGATCATGAGTTAACTTGAATCAAGAGATGAGTTAGCTTAGTCAAGTGAGAAAGAGGTGGTCTTTTCACTTTTATTGTTAGGATTAGGTGTGCTATTCACCTTATAAGTCCTTGTAGAGTAATATTGTAATCTAGCCTAGGACTATAATGTTCTGAATACATGTGTCCAAATATCACGAAATGGGGTACCATGTGGTAGTTGGAGGAACATGTGGACTCGAATATTCTCCAAGACACTTGACAATATTGGTTTTAAGAGGCAAGAGGTTACATTGTAAGGCATCATTGTACACTTGGCATTTCCATTAAGCATGTAAGAAGAATCTAGGAGAGGTGAGGGGATTACATGTAAGACAATCACTATGGAGGTTACATATTGACTTCTACCAAATGTGGCACTTAGATTTGGTGTGTCACCTTGTGGATTTCAATACGACAATGCTCATCCTCTTTTGTAATTTTCTGGTCCTATTTTGTCCTATCTACAAAAGGATGTCATTTTTTGGAGGAAAGAGTAGAACCTTCTAGAAGGATTCTTCTAACTCCCAAACAAGTGTCATGTGGTTATCTTGTATGGTTTTATAATACCAGTTAGTGGCTTTATGCTTTGCTGGGTCTATTTAAGCATACACATAGCTAGTGGTTTTGTGTAGCAAGTGGATACATACATAATTATGCTACTAAAATGTTGTTGGATTTCCTCCAATACTGAAAAGTGTTGCTCTATGTTGTCACTTGGCAATATGGCAATGAATATATGGTCACATGTTGTTATAGATTTCCAAAGCAATGAGATGCTACTTGATTGACCACAGATTGAAGAGCATGTCATAGAGATGGTGATTTTCTCTAGTAGAGCATGGATAAAGTTCTCATTGTATTGTAAACATGTTTTGATGTTAATATTAATAGTGGTACTTTAGAGGCCGCATTTTTTTAATCTAAATGTATTTTCCTATGATATATTGGTAATTAATCTTGTGGGCTGGACTTTTAATTCTTCTCGCTTTGTATAGTAACCCACCCTAGTCTAGGTTATTTGAATTTTGCCAACAATACAGATAATATAGAATTTTGCAAAAGAACAATTCCAAACAAATGCAAGAGACAAATAACCAGAATTTTTATTAATGCTTCAAGAAATACATAAAATCCATACCCAAAATCAACAACATAAATCTCAGATTTGGGAATGCTTGATCAGCAATTGTGAGTATCAACAATCTTCAACCCTGAACCCTGAAAACACTATAAACCCTTGAATGTGCAACTGCTGATTTGAACTCT
>VDFB02267787.1:0-85258 GCA_007258455.2 Sequoia sempervirens
GAATCATCTGGCCTAAGGAGATCTAGTAGGACTACTCCTTCTAAACCCTTCGCAACTCCTACAATAAAAATTGAACCCAATATTGCTAATAAAGGTAAAGGCTCGGTTTCCTCCGAACCTACTACTAGATTTGGGAAGAGGAAAGAAACTCCTTCGGTGGCCCTTGGAAAAATAGGAAAGAAAGAGAAAGCTACAAGGAAGAAAAATCTTAGCATCACAGATGATCAAGATGAAGAGGAAGAGGTTTCTACTACAAAATTGGTGAGGAAAAGAAGAGGAAGTTTATCCTCTAGTGAGGGTGCTTCTAAGGAAGAAGTTGGTTCTAAGAGAGTGCATGTTGTGTCATCTTCTGATGAAGAGGAAGAGCATAAATTTGGTGTTCATGTGCACACCAAACCAAATTCGAAGAAGACTAAGGTGTTTAAAGAAGCCTCCTTGGACCAGAGAGAAGAACATGACATTCCGGTAAGTTCTGGTCCCCATTTCAAATTAGAGGAAAATCTCAATTCCTTGTTACATTTTGAGAACATGCTGAAGCCTACAACAAAATATTATGATAATGCTAGAAAAGATGATAAGAAAACTTTAATTTTAGCCGCCATTCAATATGTTATCATCTTGGAAGTTAAATGGGATGATGTGAAGCAAGATGTACCTAAGAATATGTGGACAACTCTAATGAAAAGAAGATCAGAGGCTATTGTACTTGAAGAGAAAATTAGGAATAATGCATTTGATAAAATTGGGTCTTCTTTGACCCCGGACAATATGGAAACTATGAAAAATATATGTGCATATATGTTCCAGATGAAGAAAAGGGTTAATATTCTGATGACTAGGGATAAGAAGTAGATAAATAAGATAAGGAAGGAAACTATAAAGGTAATAAAGGATACAACAGAGAAATATGGCATGCTTAAGATCGATGAATATGTATCTATTGAAAATGTTGAGGAAGATATTCCTCTTGATACAGGTGATGTAGGTATTTCTGAAGACATTGATGTTGAAAATGATCCTCTAGAAATTGAGAAACAGAATGAAGGTGAAGTTGAGCGTAAAAAATGCGATAATGCTCCTCCGGAGCACACTAAAGGTGAAAAAGGGAATGATGAAAAAGGTAATATTGAAGAGGGAAAAGGCAGTGAAGAAGAAGAAAAGGATAATCCAGAAGAAGAACAAAATAAAAATAGAAAAGATGGATATAATGAAGAAGACAATAGGGATAAATATAAAGATGAAAAGGAAAAGGAAGAAAAGAAAGAAGTGAAAGTGGAAGAAGAAAAGGAAAAGGGAGAGGAAGAAAAAAAATAATGAGGAATCTGCCAGGAAAAATGAAGAAAGTCAAAAGCAGATTGTAAAATATCGTAAGTGTTCTGGAGAATTGTCCTCCGGTAATGATGTATTGAAAGGCTTGCTATCCAAGTAGATTAGATTCTAGCCAATAATTCCTTAGGAGCTTCTAAAAATTCCTATGATTGAAGGGTATGTAGATGTAGAGAAGATGTCTCTAGTCCATAAAGTGGAGTTAGGAGATGCATTGCAAGCATCCAGAAGGAAGGAGATTCTTGAAACTCATCAGAATGAAACATAACTCATAGAAGATTCTCTTAAGGAATTGCAGGAGGTCACACCTAGTGCATCTATTGATGCATTCCTCACTCTTATACAAAATTTGAGATTTTTGTTGGATTATTTCAAGGAGTATACCTCTAGGCTTGGTGAAAAGACTAAACAAGAGGTTGAGGAGAAACTAGCAAAGAAAAAGCTATTGGAATTACATGAAAAGTGTGCTCTAGCACACTCAAATGTTGAAAAGAACTTGGAAGATGTGAAGATCTATGAGTCAGAAGAATTTTTTTTTCTTTCTTATTGCTTGAAGTGGCTGGATGCCACCCAAAAAATTAAGGTTGTTATGTACTCCATTGAGTCTCAATTGATTTCTATCTACGGTACTTAGAGTATATCCAAAGAAAAAGATAGATCAACCTGGAATTCCATCTCTATGCATAAAGATAAATTCTTTATTTTATAGATGCAGAAGGAAGAGATTATCAAAAAATTTGATCAGTTAAGTGACATTATAAGAGTGGAATACACTTTGGTTGGCAAGGCCTTGGTAGGCACAAAAAATATTGAGAAGATAAATTTGACTCCTGATACTTCAGATGGTGCAGAAGAAACTTTGGTAGAGTTGGAATCCCTGAACATGATGTTGATTGTTGCAAAGGAAAGTTGGGAGAATGGTAAATCAATATGGGAAGGTATTCTTAAGGAGCTTCAAGGCTCACCATCCTCTGGTTAATGTATGCCTCTTTGTTTCCTTTGTTTTCATATTTCAAAATTTGGGACACCCTTTGTCCTTGATGTCAAAGGGGGAGAGAAAAGGTGATAGTGGAAGGAGAAAACTGGTAATAAGGGGAGAGTATTGTAAATAATATTTTAGAAGTTTTAGCAAGCTTTGTTTTAAAATTTTGGCACATGTTCCCATCAATGACAAAGGGGGAGATTGTTGGAAAAATGAAGAAGAACATCTAATTTTGCTATTTTGTGTTGTCATTGATGTCACCATGATATATGAGTTGCAACTACAAGACTAAGTCTGAATTTGTTCTAGTATTTTGGTCCAGTATCTGAACTAGTATAATGATTATATCCTTTGGTATTTTGGTCCGCAATTGTTTGTTGTTGATTATTGTTGCGATCAGTTTTTGGAAATAGCTATGGATGTTGGGAGCATGTACACTTAGGATCTCACATATTCAGATGGTTGTATGGTGTATCAAAATTATTTTTTTGATTACAATTTTTGCTATTAGGTCTATTCTTGGTCGACCTAATGGATAAATAATGTAATGGTGAATCAATTTTGTTTTGTAGATATATGTGTGACCTATCTTAGGTCTATGCTGACATGATGTAGCATGTTGGGTGTTTGAATTTCCTTTTGGGAAGATTTTGTGAAAGCTTGTGGCCGACAGTTGGTATTTTTTGATGAATAAAAGGTGCATCTAATTAGGTTGACCTAATTGATGCTTGCGGATAGATCAGGTATATATATTGGATAGTTTTTGAAAACTGGATGATAGATGATTGAGTTGTGAATGCAAATGTGAAGAAGAGCAGATATGATGAAGTGTGTCAAGTCAGTTTACTAAGCTTCATTGGAATTGAATCATCACTTGTTAGGTGCACTTTATTAGTTCATTATCTAGATGTAAGCCATTTTTTCATTGTAATTCTGTAGGCAATGAGCCTTTTTATTTGGACAGCAAGTCCTGGCAGTGAGCCACCCCATTTTGTAATATCTTATAACTAGTTATACTATATTGTGAGCCAACACTCATCATGGTTTTTCCCATTTTAGGTTTTCCACATAAAAATTTGGTGTTCTTGTGTTTTGTGATTTCATGTTTTGTTAATGCTTTTACTTATCTTTGTTTTTGTATGCATTGGAATAATTGGATGGTATCTATTTAGAAAATTTAAGAAGATACTAATTCACCCCCCTTAGTATCTTGGATATTCAATAAAGAATATATATATATATATATATATATATATATATATATATATATATATATATATATATATATATATATATATATATATATATATATATATATATATATATATATATATATATATATATATATATATAAGTATTATAATCATTTAGGGGAATCATCAAGTAGTTAATCATCAAGCATTATCACTCAGTTTAGTTCTTAGTCATAGGTTCAAAATTACATGGGAAGCTTGAATCCTAAAGAATTGATTGGTTAGATCAATGAAATGGAGGAATACTTTGAATATGAAGAAATTGAAGATCCAAAATGAGTTAGGTTTGCAAAAAAAAAGTTGAAAGGTCAAATTGCATTATGGTGGAAAGAAGTCCGATTGGATAGGAATAGAAGAGGTAAGGAAAAAATCATTAAATGGAATAGAATGGTAACAAAATTAAAGAAAAAATTCATACCAACTAACTATGAATTGGATTTTTTCAAAATATTGCAAAATCTGAGACAAAAGGAGTTACTATGAAGGAATACATTAATGAATTCTACTAGCTAATAATCAAAACCATTCATAGTGAAGTAAGAAAAGAAAAGGTTGCAAGATATATCAGTGGATTGAGAAAGATCATTCAAGAATAATTGAGCCTAGTGAAAATGACATCAATTGAAGAAGCATACCAAATGAAATTGAAAGTGGAGTAGAAGTTGAGTGAGAAATTTGAACAACAACAAAGAAGTGCAAAACGAAGATTTTAGAAGACTGGATCCCAATCTGAAGAAAGAAAACCCCATATAGAGTAGAACAAAGATGTAAAACCCTACAGGAGTGAGGTGAAGGATATAAATTCATACTGTGGACATAGAGGGAGTCACAATTTGTACCAAAATGATGGAAGACTTGAGAGAAGACCATTTAGAGGAATCTGCTTCAAGTCTAGAGAAGGACATAGAGCCTTTGAGTGTAATCAGAGGAATACCAGAAAGAAGCAATGAGACCATACTAGAAGAACAAAATATGTGGATGAAGAACTATTGAATCCCCTAATTCAATTGAGAAGCTAGAGAAAGCTGAATCATTGGTGATGAGGAGATCATTGATGCATGAAGAAGTGATTGAAGAACCTCCACAAAGGAGAAGTCTATTTAGAACTAGATACAAGTTCGGAGGAAAGGTATGCAAAGTTATCATTGATAGTGGTAATACTAATAATTTAGTTTTAGAGGAGATGGTAACCAAGTTGGATTTGAAGAGACTGAAACACCCAAACCCTTATAAGATCACATGGATTCAAGATGAACTAAAGGTATTGGTAAATGAGCAATGTTTGGTGAAATTTCATATTGGATCATATAGGGATGAAGTGTTGTGTGATGTTATAACTATGGATGCTTGTAATCTACTATTAGGAAGTCCATAAAAATATGATAAGAAATCTATTCATGATGGAAGAAGAAATACCTACACTGTGACATCAAATGGAAGAAGAATCAAGTTGATAACTTTGGAAGAGGAAGACAAGAGTAAAGTTTGTAGCACTCCTAGACTATGTTTGGTAGATGGGAGAAAGTTTCTTGATGGCCTAGGGCATGAAAACATGTGTTTTGAATTGATTCCAAAGAAAAACAATGGCTTAGAGATAGAGAATCCCACTGGAAAGAGTAAAGAAGTTGAAGAGTTACTGATAGAGTATAAAGACATCATCTCAGACAATGTACCAGATGGCTTACTAGAGGCCCAGAGCATCATCCATTAGATAGATCTAATACTAGGAGCCAATTTTCCAAAAAAAGCAACACATAGAATGAAACCAACACAAAATGCAGAATTAAACTAAAAAATATAGGAGTTGTTGAAGAAAGGATTGATTAGAGAAAGTTTGAGCCCATATGCAGTACTTGCTATGCTTGCACCAAAGAAATATGGAGAGTATAGAATGTGTATAAACTTAAGAGAAAATAATAGGATCACTATCAAGTACTGATTCCCATTGCTAACGGTGGATGACATTATAGATTGTTTGAGTGGAGCAAGGTATTTCACAAAGATTGATCTCAAGAGTGGATACCATTAGATCAAGATTAGGGAAGGAGATGAATGGAACAATGCATTTAAGAAAAAATGAAGGATTATATGAGTGGTTAATGATGCCTTTTAGATTGACCAATGCATTGAGAACATTCATGAGATTGATGAATGGAATATTAAAGAAATTCTTGGGAAATTTTGTCATTTCTTTACTTGGATGATATTCTTATTTTTAGTAAAACCAAAGAAGAACATTTTTTGCACCTTAGGAAATTATTATAGAAGTTGAGATAAGAGAAGTTGCTGATAAATATCAAGAAGTGTAGTTTCATGAAAAAAATTTGGTGTATCTTGGATTTGTTATTTCTACTGAAGGATTGCAAATGGATCAAGAGAAAGTGAAAGCAATCTTAGATTGGCCTACACCGATAAATATTGGAGAAGTAAGATCATTCCATGGACTAGCTAGTTTCTATAAAAAGTTTATCATAAGTTTTAGTAATGTTTGCAACCCCATGATGGAGAAAATGAGAGTAGACAAGAAGGATTTCAAGTAGACAATTGGAGCACATAAGAATTTTGAACTGTTGAAGCAAAAGGTGATAGAGCAACCAATGTTAGCACTACCTAATTTTGACAAAGTATTTCATGTTGATTGTGATGCAAGTGGAAATGCAATAGGGGAAGTATTGGCCAAGAAGGAAGTCCTATAGCCTATTTCATTGAGAAATTCAATTATGCTAGAAGAAGATAATCAGTTTATGATTATGAATTTTATGCCATAATTCAAGCTTTGAATAAGTGGAGACATAACTTAATACCTAAGGAGTTTGTGTTTTATATAGATCATCAAGCTTTGTAGTATCTGAACAATCAAGGGAAGTTGAATCAGAGACATATGAGATGGGTTGAGTTCTTGCAGAGTTACACATTTATGTTGAAGCATAGGAGTGGAAAGTCAAATAAATTTGTAGATGCACTGAGTAGAAGAAGGAATTTGTTGACAAAGATGAGAGTGGAAGTACTAGGATTTGATGAATTAAGGAATATATATGAAGAAGATGTAGATTTTGATGAAGCATGTAAAGCATGTAAGGAATCCATCATAACAAAATGAAGCCAATGGTTGGACTACTTCATTTAGGAAGGTATGTTGTTCAAATGAAATCAATTGTGCATTCCAAGGAGTTCAATGAGAGAAAATTTGATTAAGGAAAAGCATAGTGGAGGTTTAGCAGGAAATTTTGAAGTGGATAAGACAATAGATTTGGTGAGTGAACATTATTTTTGGCTGAAAATCTATAAGGATGTAATTAATTATGTTCAAAATTGTAGGATTTTTCAAGTTGCAAAAGGGAGCAGTTAGAATACTAGATTGTATAAACCTTTGATAGTATTAGAGAGACCTTGGGAAGATTTGAGCATTGATATTGGGATTGCCAAGAACATAGAGAGGACATGATTCAATAATGGTAGTTGTGGACATATTTTCCAAAATGGCATATTTTATTCCTTGTAAGAAGACTAATGATGTTGTGCATGTGGCTGATCTATTTTCAAGGAGAATGTGATATTGCATGGAATACCTAAGAGTATAGTTTCAGAAAAAGACACTAAATTTGTTTGATACTTTTAGAGAAAATTATGGATGAAGATGAAGATAGATCTAAAGTTTAGTTCAACATATCATCCACTGACCAATGGACAATCAAAATTTTTAAATAGAGGCTTAGGAAATTTTTTGAGATGTTTGGTCGAAGATAAGATAGGAAATTGGGATATAATTCTACTGCAAGAAGAGTTTTCCTACAATAATTCAGTTAACCGGAGTATAGGGAAGACACCATTTCTGATCATGATGGGAGCAAGTCCTATAGTTGTTGCAAAGTTAAGATACATTAGTATGGAGAACAAAAGGAGTGCAAAAGAAAAAGAGTTTGTAGATTTCATGGATACATTGCATAAATAGGTCTAGAAACATTTGGAGGACATGAAGAACAAGTTTAAGGGGAAGGAAAATGAGCATCAAAGACCTAAGGAATTTGTTGTTGGAGATGAAGTAATTGTATATCTAAGGAAAGAGAGATTTCTAGTTGGCACCTAAAATAAGTTGAAGATGAGGAAGTTTGGAACATGTAAGATTCTGAGGAAATTTGATTCTAGAAATGCATACGAAGTGGAATTACCAGAGACAATGGGTATATCACCTATATTTAATGTTGTGGAAATATATGAGTTTCATGAAGGAGATTCAAATGGAAATCATGATGAAGTTGATTTGGAGGGGAAATTACCACATAAAGAAATTACCACATAAAGAATTGGAGGAGATTGATTAGATCTTGGATACCAAAATTAGGAGCACTAGGAGCAAGTAGTACAAAGAGTACCTTGTGAAGTGGAAGGGAAGACTAGTAGATGATTCATCATGGATATCTTAGGCTGAGGTGAACCATTTTGGTTTTCCTCTTAGCCTTGGAAAGTGAGGGACTCACTTTTCTCCCAACCCCGGGTGTCTGATGCAAGAGCATCCTTGGTTGTAAAGCAATCTTGCATCAACCAAAAATAGTTCTTTTCTTGCATTGCATTTAGTAGTAGTTTCACTCGTTCACTTCACATTTTACCACATTACCACTTCTTAGCTTGTGCATAGGCTATAACATATATACATGGACACCTATCACATATCCATATTTTAGATCATTTGCACTTGTCTATTAAAAGTTTCCACTCTCAAAATGTCATTGTATTTTTCCAAAAAGAGCTTTGGGATTGATCTGGCTCAGTTTCTTAGTGCGAACTTATTTCTTGAAGTGTGTGGACCTAAATGGAATATCATTATGGCATCTTTGGTTCATTGAGAGCTATCTTGGAGATCCATAAGTTACATCTTCTCGCGTGGAGCTATCTACTCATTTTTTGGGGCTGACCTTCATGTTTTCTCTTTTATTGGGTGATTAACCCTTGTGGCAAACATAGGCCTATTTGGGAGCTTGAGAAGCATATATATGAGAATTTTAATCATTTAGGGGAATCATCAAGTAGTTAATCATCAAGCACTAGCACTTAGTTTAGTTCTTAACTTTGTAGGTTCTTATCTTTGCAACAACCCTTTGGGGGTGTGGAAGAAGGTCTACTGGCTAGTTGTGTATTTGTAAGCCTCTAAGGCAAGGCTTGTGAGACTAGATGCTCACCCGTATGGCCAATGTTGCATGTAAGTATTCTATTTTAATGAAGATTCTTGTTTTTGCATCAATCCTCTGTGTTAATTCCATTGTGTTGACTCATTGCTGCATGGTCTAGATTGTTCCTTTTGGAACCCTCCTACTATGACTACACCTTGTCATAATATTCCTCTAAAGGACAATTAAATTCCATGAATTCATCCAATTTTTTTCTATATGATCCATACCATTTTACTACTTGGTTGGCTTCCTTATCAAAATCCTAAAAAAACTTATAGGTTAATGATAGTTTATCCATGCTATTCTTCAACATATCAACATTAACATCTCCACCTTCAAAAAATAAGAGAGCTTGTGTAGCAATGCCATTATCCATTTGTGATATCCACTATTCATATGTCTTTATAACTCCATTATTGTCAAAAATATCTAGCAAGAGGACAAGATCACTCTCATGAAATTGTTGGAGCAACTCTCTAACTTTTTTCTCCATGGGATCTACCATCCCATTGTAATCAAGGATTCCCTTTACGATTTTATTAGTAGGAGCTATCTGTGTTGGCTTATTAATTTCATGAGTATACCCCTTAATCATACCAATCAATGCACTAAGTCTAGGCACCCATAACTACATCAATGAGACTGCCACTAATCTGTCCCTCTCAAACATCCCAATTGCATTAAACATTAAAGAATAATTGGAGTGAACACTATTCACCCTTTTTATTACTTTCCCCATATAATTTTCAAGTACATTAGAGATAATGAGCAAATTATTTTCTTCATAAAGCTTAAGAATTTCCCCATATTCCTTCAACTATTGAATCAACTCTTTCCTGCTAACTCTTTTCTTTGGGGAGGAATGGTAGGAATGATCTCTACCAATGGAATTTTATCATGAAAACCATCTCCATAGATGGTGGGGGAGGTGACTGAGCTAGAGGAGGTGGTGGAGAAGAAGGATATGGAGTAGTAGGTTGCATTGGTTGCACTTGTGGCTATTGACTCTGCAACATTTCCACCATTAACTCCAATTTTACAAGGATTTATTTATCTTTGTTGTATTGAACTAAAAAATCATTGTACTTCTTTGTATCTACATCATACTTTTCTTGTAGTGATCCAACAATGGATTTTGTGAATTTTTCAACATTTACAGCTAATGTGGCCACCTCTATTACTAAAGTGTCAAAGACTCTCTTGATGATGAGACCTCCTCTTAGGTCTCATGCAGGATTTGCTACTATAGGCTTATCAGTATTGGGGACCAAAGCCTAAATTGCAAGTGTGTCCCATTGTGGATTGAAAGAAGATCCTTGTAGTGCACATAAAGCTTCCTCATCAATAGCAAAATTTTGTAAGTCATGTTTTCTCACAGGATCAAAGGAAATGGAAGATGCAATATCCCATTCTAGTGATAAGAGTAAGACATTTTCTTTCACCAGTGTCCTCCCTTCTTCAAGGGTCAATTCCTTTTTCTTGGCCTTCATTTCTACAACTACCTTTGTAGATATAAATTCCTTAGGAATTTCAAAGATTAGGCCACTTCTTCCTGAAATCTACTCTCAAACAAGCATCTGTTTTAGTTCTCCAAACATATTCCTTGAACACATCAGTTTTAAAAAATGCATCATCTATCATGAATTCTATGTAGGACTTATCCCTTTATCATCTAAATTGTCCAAACCTATCAAAGCTACTTTTGTTACCCTATTTTGAGGGGTTGTTAATTCAACCTCCCTTTGAGGTGATGACATATTTTGCATAATATTATTAGTGGTGATAACAACCTAACCATCCTAATCTAGAGGGTAGTCATCAAGTCATGTTGCTTCAATTTTCCTCCTTTTTGGAGAAGAATCCCTTGGAGGTGAATCATGATCAATGACATAGTGTGGGGGTGATGGTGGAATTTGAGGAACAGGGGATGAGTCTCTTGACTCATTAGATCCAGTAAGAGTAGCCTTTGTCTAATCTTTCAAGAAAATCCCCTTTGGTCTTCTTGTGAAGATATATTTTTTCTTTGGTGGATGATAAGTGGGCCTCTCCTCAATCGTAAGGGCTTTCCCCTTATCTTACTCTTCTCTTTTTTCTTTAAGCTACCCAACAACCTTGTCAAAATTCTACAAAATTGCCTCAATTTAAAGAACTAGGTCATCAATATCTATATATGTTCCTTTGAAAGTCGGGTCCTTTTATTGTTTTTCCTTTTCCAAAATTTCAAAGGATAGCCACTTTATTTTTCTATTCTCAGCTATATTTAGATCAAACTCGTTTTTGATAATATCCTCTTGATAATCAAAATTATGCCAAAATTTTCCTCTATTAATCCTTAACCTCAATGCAGCAATAGAACTTTCAGGATCGTGATTCCTAGGTCTGCAATTATTCACTTTTAGGGGAGTAATCATTTCAAGAATTTTTTCCACCTCTCCTTGGCCATAAAAAAATTTGAAAACACTATATATTGAGGGAAGAGATCCATTATTTTGGTTTTCTAAGTTTATGTCCTCCACTCTTCCCAATTGCCACACAACCTTAAGAAAACCCACTCTGATTGGCAAAAAACTTGGAAGCACATGTAGGTTCACATTGGTCCCATACTCCCTGAGGATAGTGCAATTATCATGCACAATGACATCCCTCCAATTGTGATCCATACCTAAGTGAGGCCTCCTTTCTTTATGCCTTAGAAAATCATGTAGTTCTTTGGGGATTTTTGGTACATATTTTCCCAAATAACCTTTCAACCTTGCTGAAAACAAGTTTGTGAATGCTAAAGAACTTGATTTTGTGCAACTTTTTTCTAATAAATGGGTCCATATTTGGACTGAGAGATATTTTCCATTCTCAACTTTCATTTTAAGTTGCAACCCAAATCCCAACACTTTAGATCCATATGCTAAGAAAATGTGGCATAACAAAGAATTCCACCAAAACCTTAGACCACCCTTTCCATCCTTGATAGCCACTAGTTCCTTGTTAATAAAATCAAATAAATAAGTGACAAAATCATATTCTTCATTGAACAACATATTTTGTATGTTTACAATCATGAACATGAGGGCTATAGGTATCCTCTGTGGAGAGTCATGTCCTAGGACTTGGCATAGAGTGAGATAAGTTTTGAAAAAGTAAAACTTAAAACAATCCACTTTGAA
This sequence comes from Sequoia sempervirens, assembly GCA_007258455.2. Taxonomy (NCBI): domain Eukaryota; kingdom Viridiplantae; phylum Streptophyta; class Pinopsida; order Cupressales; family Cupressaceae; genus Sequoia; species Sequoia sempervirens. The sequence goes on from VDFB02267787.1 coordinate 11,891, forward strand.
AGGTTATTTATCTTTAGTTGTGAGATTGATTTTACTTATACCCTTTCCCTTTAACATGAACCTTGGAAATATTGTCACTCTGTATGTGATTTTGTTCTGTTCATACTCCTTCTTTAGTGCTTCTAGGTTGATCTATTTGGTTGCATTATGTTTAATTTGGAAAAACCCTATAATTCCTTCTTAGGTCAACTTTACCATCTTCACCCCAACATGTGTCCTCACAACCCAAACATTTTGGTTATAATTTGCAACCATGACTTTAACTAGGTCTACATCTAGGTACACATTTGGAACCACCAACTTTCCTAGGTCCAAGTTCTAGCCATTGTAGCTTGGAACTTTGGAATTTTGTTTCTAATACCAATATTTGAACAATTCCCATTTGAAAACCTTCATCTCAAAATCTCTAATTGCAAAATTCTTATTCATAATACCCCTTTTTTTCCCCAAGCCTTGCAAAAATAGTTTGCCTATGTTTTTTTCAATTGTTGAACCAGGTAGTTGGGCTAATAGGTCTTCATGGAGGGATTTTTTGGGGTGGAACTAGAAGCTTGAGCTTTTGGGGGTGATAATTAGGCAATAATTGTGCAACTAGGGCTTTCTACGACACAACTAAGTTCTAATTTGAGTGCAAAATGAAACTAGGGAAAATTGTGATAAAAATGAAAGAAAGCAATGTAAAATTAAGCAATTTTGAAGATATGACTATCCTAGAACACAATTTCAACACTAAAACTAGTAAGAGCACAAGATTTTTGTGTGTAATCAGGTGAAGCAAAGGTGAATTTCAACTTATAGGTGTTATGATAATGAAAACCCTAATTTCTTCGATAGAAAGCTCATTCTTCATAGGGTTCAATCTCCAGTTGCTTCAAAATACTTTGGTGAATTAGAATTATTCTTTGGAGTTAACTTTTATGGAAAAATGCATTAATTTCAGGCTTTTTGGCATCTCATCTACCATTTCTATTCACTTGCATGAACCAGAATGATTACATCTACCCATTTTGTCAATTTTAAATTTGAGTCATTGATTTGGTGATGATCTATACCTTTGGATGACTTAGATCAAGTTATCCAAGTTTGGAAAAACTTGACCATCATCTACCTCCATACTGAACTAATAGAATTTTTCCACACATTGTGGAAAAGCCTACTTCATGTCATCTTGGGTCCCACTACTCTTGGGTTCATCAAAAGAGTTGACATGGTGATTCCTCACATCCCTACACTCATGCATTAAGAAACAAATCAAAGGTTGCAAGATTGTGGGGAAGTCAACTATATTTTTCCACATGTATAACTTGTGTACGTTTTAACCTCCCATTTATTCACCCATACTTAGGTGAATTTTGTCATATGTTTTATCCTTATGCAATTTGAATAACTAGGATTAAATCACCTAATCAAAGATCTATCAGAAAACTACCACACATATTTAGATACAAACCTTTTACTCTTCCATATGTCACCTCAATACTTAGTAAAATATTTCATTTGATTTAACAAATCATCTGACAGTTGAGATCTTGCCACTTGGCATCATCCCGCACCCCCGTGGTCAACCAAGGTCTTTGGAGATACCCCATGTGGGATAGTGGGGAATAATCAATATGGTGCCACATGGCACAATAATGACCTTTAGATCATGGGCTTATCATTTAGGTTTATAAAGATCCATGGATCCCATTGTACAAGTTGGACATGTGGCGCCTTCCCACTTCCCCACACTAAAATTTTAGTGAATATTTTAATCTATGGAGGCTAGCGGGGACCAATGAATATTGGACATGTAACAAGTGTGGGACCAGGCCATATCTCACTTAAGGGTTTATTAAGCACATGCTTAAAGTTGTAACTTAGGTTGGGGCCACCTTTACTAGGTCAATATGAGGCATAAGATTTAAATTTTTTTGACCTAAGATAAGGGACAATAGACACTATTCAATAATATTTCATAACCTGCAAGACTTAAGATTTCATCAAATATTTTAATCAAGGTATTAATCAGTCAAGATTAGAGCATTGGGGTTGGTGGGAACATGACGCTAATGGCATAAGTTGTAACTTGGAAAATTAGAAATAGGAAGTGACAGGTCAATGAGAAAACATAAAATGACTAAGGATTTTATATTGTTAGGGTTTAAAGAGGGTTTTAGCCCTATGGTGAACCCTAAGTGCATGCGACAACAAACCATAGCCAACAAAGAACTAGAGAAATGCTCAAAAATATTGAAATGTATACCAAAACCACAAAAAAATTCAAATGCCCCATCAAACAATATGTGCGTTATAGGTTTTATAACACCCAATATTTTCCAACTTGCAATTTTGCAAAATAGTATTAATATAATTAAAACCTTTGGTTATTTACATAGAAGGAGTTTAATGAAAGTGTAATGATGGAAAAAGGTCCCCTTAACTTGGACTTGATTTAATGTTGTAATATGCCTAACATATTCACATTAGGTCTTGGGCCCTTGTGAACTAAAGGGATTTAAATTGTACCTTGCTTAGGTGTTGTAGAGTCTTGTAGTTCACACTTTCACACTTTTCTAGGCTTATCATTAATAATTGGGCTTTATTATGCTTTAATTGGCCATATTTTACATCCACGAGCCTTATTTATATGTATTTATGGGGATAATCCTGACAAAAGCATTTAAAACTCCAAAATCCCAAAAACCCACCTCAAATTCCTAAGGTGGGACTCATTCACCATTTTGGGTGAATGAGTCCCCTTAGGTGGGACCCATTTTCCCAAAGTGGAAAATGAGTCCCGTTTAACTTAAATTCGAATTTAATTTAAATATTTGGCATGATTTTATTCTCCTAGATCCAATGTCAGCTTGTAGTGTTGTAATTTCAGGAATTCTTACATAATTGAGTATAAATACAAGGTTCTTTCACTCATTTTCATCCCAAGCATTCAAGTATTCAACACCTAGCATTCAAGAGAGTTCATAAGAGTATTTTAGCATTCACAAGAGAATTTAAAAGAATTCAAGGGTAGATTATCAAGCATATTAGAGCATTCTTCAAGCATCAATCATCATGTCAAAGACTTCTTGTATCATGTTTGTTATTGTGCTAACAATTATGGTGTAGGGTTTTGTGATTCGAGCAAGCATTACATTCAAGATCTATCTAATTCAAGCTAGAGTTAAAAACCACATCCATTGCAGCCATTTCAAGCATAATTGTAACATCTTATTACTAGGGTTTGGTAAGTTGTAGCATTGTTATTTGTTCATTCATCATTCTCCATACATATTTTCTTTTATTTTAAGGTTCAATTACCAACAAGGGGTTTGACGAAGGAAAACCTCTATCCACTAACCCCCCACAACAGTTTTCCCTCTTCTTGTGTGTGATTTACAGGGCTAGGTTGCAAATTTTTAAAGAAGAAAAGTTGGAGAGAAGTTCTCAATTCCCTAAAGTTGTCAAAGTTGTCATCAAGCCTTGAAGAAGCTTAGAGAAAACCTATAAGTGGCAATTTGCAGTTTTAGATCTAGAAACCAACCAAGAAGAGTAGAGTAGACCGAGAGGCATAGAATCCAGTTCAAAATTTCTAGAAAAGCAGAAGTGGACTGATTCACCACTATTGGTTAATGAGTCCCACTATACAGGCCTAATAGAGGTTTTTATAGACTTGGATACCCTTTTGGATGAAACCTGCTTTGGTGCATTTTCCTTGAAATTGGATTGATTTGACCAAATTGGTGAATGAGTCCCAGTCAAATTTGAAAAAAAAATTTCTAGCATTCTAGACCTTCATTTAGCCACTTCTCGGATTCTCAAGTGCACACTTTCAGTTTTATCATTTTCTATGTTTTTTCAAGCACTCTCTAAGTCATTTAGTGTTGTCTTGCATTCAATTAGGATTTCACATTGTGTTTTGCATTTCATTATCTTTTCTAGGTTTAAACTTGGTGGTGAACCCCTCAATAGATCATCTTCAACCCCTAGGACATCCCTTAGTAAGATCTCTTTCTCCATTACAAAGAGATCTCTAGGGTTACCCTTGAATGGAATTTTAAAGGTGTGTGTGGGTATGCTCTATGTTCTAAACCATATGTTAGCATCTACCAAACCACTTTTTCATCATTTTCAGAAAGGAACCTTCAATATTTACCATTCATGTAATTAAAATTTTTATAAGTTGTACAACAACACATTTCACTTTTGATCTTTGAATATGCTTTACAAGATCATTATTGGTAATCTGAACATTTACTAATTGAGCCTCAAGGTGTATGATATCAACCTTACAACCTCTAAACTCCCTTAGATTCTTGTAAACACTCATTTTATAATCTTTAAATGTGCTCTCCTTCATAAGAAACACCTTCCATTGTTTCCTTTATTTTCTCAAGTTCATGTCTTTTAGATTGCAAATCTCTCTCAACAACATTAACCTCCTTTTCTTTTGATGATAAAATATTCTTCTTATCTTTTAATTCCTTTTTTGTGGTTAATTTTAGTCTTTAGTTATTTTTCTTCAGTTTCAATACTTCCAACTATTTCTTTTGCATGTAAAAGTTGACCATCCACACATTTTTCCTCATCCCCACTGATCTTACATGTTAACACACCCTGGTATTCATTTTCATGGTCTTCTAACTTATTTTTCATATCTTTTAATTTAAGATTTGGAGAAGTTACTCCCTCATCAACCCTTAGGACAACAACATCCATTTCTTGGATAGAGTTTTCAATGTCTTGAATACTATTATGTAGCTTTGAAGCCAATTTTTTCTCAACTTTGAGAGCGACTTTCTAATTAGAGAATGCAGATGTTTCTTTTTAATAAGTTTTTTACAAAACTTATCTACCTTTTCACATAAGACTTCATGTCTCCACCCAACTGATTCTCTTTTTCTACATTGACATCTAATATTGCCTTCTCATTTTCATCTATTTCCAATTCAATGTGTTTGATGGAATTCTTATGTTCAAGAATCTTTGAATTCATTTTTTCAACTTTATATATAGCATCATATATCACTTTCTTTACTTGCTCGAATTCATATGGAATACTTGAGGTATCTTGAGTTTTTCCACTTCTGCCTTGCAATTAACCCATTTCACATACTGCACATGATCCTTCCTCAAATTATTAATAGTGGGAAGAATGTCTTCAATCAATACATTATCTATCTCATTCACATTGGTCTACTTATTTTCAAGTGTGTTTACAATAGATTCCATTTTCATTTGGGGATACATAAAACTAGGAAAATTGAGTAGAGTGGTGACTAACCATTTGGGTTGTTATATGTTTACGATTTTAAAATAGTATGTGTCTTGCAAGTTTCATAACACCCACTATTTTCCAACCTACAATTTTACATGTAATCATGACTGCAATTTTTTTTTATTATTATTTACATAGTAAGAATGTAATGAAAGTTACGTTCATCATGTACAACATCTGTTAGTTATAGTAAAAATTGCATTTCAATTTCTTTATATGATTGAAAAAATGCACAAAATATTGGTAGGTTAGAAAACACAATGGGTGTTGTGTTATTTAATTGTGCTTGTTCTAATATCAAGGGTGGAGAGTTCGGGAATGAGCTACAACTGGGGGGTACATAAAACTAATCAAATTGAGTTGAGGGGTGACTAAATGTAGTGTAGGAGATTGTATACCCTTTACAATTTAACACTTTGTTTGGGTTCCTTAATTTATTGGACTTAATTAAGCTCCTAATTTTCCAAATTATGCATTTCAAAGCCTTATTATTCCTATTTTTTGAAAGGGAAACCAACATTTAATTAATGTAATTAATATTTTAATCACATTGGAGAATGAGTGTCCTAGAATTTTAGGCCAAGGCTCATTCACCCAAGGGTGAATGGGTCCCCTTATAGTCTTAGGACCCATTTTTAAATATGTTTTTGGTGTTCTTTTAATGATTCAAATTTCATATGCAATTACATTGGCTTTTAGAATCTAATTTTCATGAAATTAGATAAATACCTATAAATACATAGTCTTTTATGAATTCAAATCTAACACTTAATAACCAATATTATCAAGATATTCTATAAGAAAATATCATTTTCAAGAGCATTCAAAAGTAGGTTTTTGAGTCCTTTGTTGCAACATTCAAAATCCTATCATCATGTGCAAGCTTATGTGTGTTCATTTCATCTTGTGAAGGCTAATATGCATTGTTTATCCTCAAAGCATCCAAGCATTTTCAAGTATCCAAATCCATCAACCAAAAAAAGTTCAAGTCCTTGGAGTGATGTGTTTAATTTCAGTCCTCTAAGGGAAACCATTGAAGGTTTGGTGAGTTTTAGTAAGCAAGTGTTCATTCATCATTTCCTTCTCCATTTTTATTATTCTTCTATCAAGGTTTAATTACCAGGCATAGGGTTTGAATAAGGAAAACCCCCATTTGATTTTTTTTTCCCTCTTTGTGATGATTACAGGGTGAAGAAGGATTGAAGATCTTGAAGAGTAATTTTACAATCTTCCATTTGTTGCAATCACTATTTTCAAGTCACAAAAAATCAGATTCAAAATTTATTTATGGCTTTCAAATAGTGGAACCTATATAAAAAGAAGCTAAGATCCTACCTCAAAAGACCACAAAATTAATTTTTAGAAGACCTAACCAGGACCCATTTTCCTTAGGGTGAACATGTCCTTCAATAGAGCTCAAAACATACTTTTGGTGACTGGTACATGTGTCCTTATCCTTTTTATATTTTCCTACAAACTATGGTTTTTGTTTATGTACTTTCAAGAATTTTTTTTTCATGTTCTAGGTGTTATAGTTCATTTAGTTTAGGCATTGCATATCAATTCAATTTGGTTTCAGATCTATCTTATTGTCTTAAGGTTTGAGATCCAAGTTTGATTGACTACCTTTGAGGTTGAAAGTAAATATATACTCCTTATGATCTCTTTCTTAATGAAATTCCATTAGGGAGAGGGATACATAAAAAATATACCCCTTATTCATTAAGGAACCCCTTTTCCCAACATTTCATTTTGGTGAACCTGACATTGCACATCATACCTTTTTCTGATTTGGAGGTCTTTGAAAACCTAGATCTAGGTTTCGCATTATCTTGTCTTGCATTACATTTAGGGCTACATATTAAATTTTTGCATCATATAAATTCATAAAAATCCAAAACTATTGCATACTAACTTGCATTAAAGTGTGTTTAAGACATTTAGATCAACATTTCATTATGTGAATGGTAGCTCTAGACCTGCACAAACATGAACAAACAACACAATGTTAGTCAAATATGTAAAGAAAATTAGATGCGGAAAACAATTCTCCTAACATCAATACCTCAGGAAAGAATGCAGATACACTTTAAAATTTACAATTACAGTCCAACTAAGATGCACTATGAAGCAGATAACAGAAACAGAGTATTTGACAATCACACATGAAAACTAGATATACGTGGGAAAACCCTTACGAGAGAAAAACCCACCACACCAAGAGAAATTACTTTGTATTATAGTAATGAAGATTACATACAAATTCCAGGCTAATCTTTCTGGTGTCATTATACAACAACATTCACCATGAACATTCTTCGAACATAAACTTTCAAGTTACAACCTTTATAGATTAGAACACATTCACTGATCAACAACCTATCGAATCAACCAATTAACCAATCGATAATCCAACCTGATCACAAACTACAATCTCTGAGTATATCCATGGCGTTCCTTGTCTATCGAACTTCCTCACAGAACCATCACAACCGATTATCTTCCAATAGTTTAGATTCGGCTTTTCCTATTGGTCCACGAGACTCCACATAGGACGGTTAAACGGTCAATAGAATTCGCACTATATTAGCATCTCAGTGAGACACTAATAGTGTCTCGCCAATGCTGCATATCCTTCATACCGATGTTGTGAAGAGTTACCGATATCACCAAGACATTCTATCAAGCTTCATGTGTTACACTGAGTCACCAAGCAGTCGCCCGGACCTATCGCTTTCGCCAGGAGATCTTAGTGAGTCACCAAAGGTTATACCGAAGACAAAAGTCATATTGAGCTCCAAAGGATAGTCGGCAAGACATATCGATATCATCAAGAGGTTTCTCCAAGATCTCTATTGTCACCCTGAAGCTATCAATAGTCGCCAATACATACGCCCTTCGCCGAGAGATCATACCGAACTCCATATGCTACCCTGAAGGCTCCAACATAAAACGCTGTCGGTGATACATGTAAATCTCGCTAAGACTTCTCACTGAGCCGCCGTGTTACTTCGATGACCAAATTTTGAATCTTCATTGGTGAGACATTTGTTCATCAGTAAGACTTCCTACTAATAGACCACAAGATATGCGAAGAGTATAACATGTAACATACTGTCGGCGAGACACTTATCAATCGCTAAGAGTTCTTAGCGAACCCTTAGTGCTATCCTGATGATTCCAAGTGTGTTCCCGTCGGCAAGACTTTCACTGTTTGCTAAGACCTCACATCGGGATCTATATGTTACAGTGAAGACATCAACAGTATTGCTGTCGGCAAGACATTAACAGTTTGCTGAGACTTCTTAATGAGAACCCTTAGCTATCCTGAAGACCATGGTTGCCAAGAGTCTCACCGATACACAATTGAATGGCCTGTCAACTAGAGTCTCTCGAGCGCTAAGAGATCATAATGAACACTCCTTGTCACAGTGATAGCTCCAAAGTGTAACCTTTCGGCAAGACTTCTGCAAGGTCACAGTGACCTGTTCAAACCATAATGAAACAAACTGCTAGTCGGCTAGACAATAAAGATGTCACACCAACTTGGCTCTAATGGAGGTTTTAGCCTGTGATTATTGAGGCATATTTACAACAATCTCCCACTTGACGAAGATCACACATGCACCTCTAGAGCACAACATAACTTACTTAAAATTATGGGCACTAAGGCCCATTGAATTGGCACACCACCTGAACTTGTCTGTGCTAACTGGCTTCATCAATGAATATGCAACATTCTCCAGAGTATCAACCTTTTCCAAACTGACCTTTCCATCCTCCACCATATCTCGTACAAAGTGGTATTATACTTCTATATGTTTCATCCCGGCATGAAAGTAGGGTTCTTTTCCAGACAAATTGCACTCTGACTGTCACAGAAAATTGTTATTTGCCTGCATCAAAACTAATTTTAGAACAAAAATGTTTCAACCATACAACTTATTTACAAGCATGAGTAGCTACCATGTATTCAACCACTGTAGTGGACAAAGCGACTACAGCTTGCCACTTGCTCATCCAACTCACTGCACCACCATTCATCATGAAAATGTATCCACTGGTGGATCTCCTACTATCAATGTCCCCTGCCCAATCAGAATCTACCTAACCTCGAACACTAAGAGTCCTCTATGATTCAACCAAGTTCCTATGGTAACACAAAGAAAAATCTGAAGTGCCCTTCAAATATCTGAAAACTCTCTTTACAACATCCCAATGTGTTCTTCCTGGATTAGCCATAAATTGACTAAGTACTCCCACTGCTTGGGCAATGTCTGGCCTTGTATAGACCATTGCATACATGAGATTGCCTACTACACTAGCATAGGGTACACTGGTCATGTCCTCCATCTCAATAGGAGATTTTAGATAGTCCTCAATAGATAGATTCGTTCCTTGCAAGACTGGAACAACTAACTACTTGCAATCATTCATGCAAAATCTCTCTAGAACAATCCTTATATACTTACTCTGATTGAGCCAAAGCTTTCTATTCTTCTTGTCCCTGGTTATCTCCATCCCCAAAATATACCTTGCTACACCAAGATCCTTCATTTCAAACTTAGCAGACAACTGAGACTTAAGATCATAAATCATTAGCTTGCTAATTCCTATGAACAACATATCATCCACATAAAGAGCAATAACTAATACTTGATCACTTTCAGCTTTATAATATACACAGTGATCAGATTTTGATCTCACAAATCCCAAAGATAATACAAAAGTATCAAATTTCTGGTACCACATTCTAGGTGACTGCTTTAACCCATACAGAGACTTCTTTAATTTGCATACCAGTTTTTCTTTACCTTTCTCAACAAAGTGCTCAGGATGGGACATATAGATTTCTTCTTCAAGATCGCCATGAAGAAATGTTGTCTTCACATTCATCTATTCTACCTCTAAGTCATATGCTACTGCAAGTGACAAAAGAAATTTAATAGATGTAAGCTTTGCTACAAGAGAAAATATTTCCCCATAATCAATTCCCTCTACCTGGGAATAACCTTTTGCAACTAGTTTTGCCTTGTACTTTTCTACACTGCCATCCAAACCAATCTTTTTCTTAAATACCCATTTGTAGCCAACAACTTTTCTACCTTTAGGCAAGGGCACCAAACTCCAAGTTTCATTTTTCTCTAATGATGCCATCTCTTCATTCATGGCTTCCAACCAAGAGTTTGAATCAGACATTTTAATTGCCTCTTTTACAGTCCTAGGCTCATCAGTACTAGAAATCAAAGCATAGGCACAAGTAGAATCAATCAATGAGAACCCATATCTATTTGGTTGTTTTCTTTCATGGGTTAACCTCCTCAGTTGTTGAGGTTGAGGCTGAGGTTCTTCTTCTTCTTTAGAACTTTTAGAACTACTTGAGCTCTCCTCAGTTTCAGGTATATTTTGAATTTCCAATTCCTCTTTCTCAGGTGTAGGAGGAATTAATGCTACATCCTTATTGTTTTCTGACTTTGTCTCTGACTGTAGATCCAAAGTGGAAGGTTTTAGTTCACAAAGATTACACTTCTATTGTATACAACCTTCTCTGTATCAGGATTCCAAAGCTTGTATCCTTTTATGATAGCACTATAGCCAATAAAAATACATTTGACAACCTTGTTCTCCAATTTAGATCTTTTCACATCTGTACATGAGCATATGCCTCACAGCCAAAAACTCGAATATGTCTAAGAGAGGGCTTCTTACCACGCCCCAAAGGTGTTTTAAGACTTTGGAGTTAGCAAGCCCACCCTCCTATCCATCCATCCTACCTCTTTCTCCTCTCCTTGTCCCATAAGTCTTGTCTTGTGTCTTTTAATAATGGTTCCAGATCTTCAAATTCATTAAATAGAAAACTGCCATTATCAGTCCTTAAGCATTTTATTTTTCTACCAATCTAATTTTCAACAAGGTTCTTAAATTCCTAAATCGACTGAACACTTCTGATTTACTTTTCAAAAATAAACAAATGCTCTTCTTGAATAATCATCAATAAACGACACATAGTATCTTGACTTAGACAAAGAAGGAAGATCCACGGACCAAACACATCCAATGAATATAGTCTAACAAACCAGAAGATTTATGAGGACTGGAATAAAATGAAACATGGTGTTGCTTTCCATATATACAATGTTCACGAATTCAAATTCAAAATTACAATCTTCAAGCCCCTCAACCAGGTTTTTATTCTTCAAGGTTTTTAAACCTTTTTCTCCTATGTGGCCTAACCTATGATGCCAAAGCATAGTATTCTCTACATGAATTTTTACTTCCATAGAGTTTACATAATTAGGGATATGTCCCACTTTACCTCCATGAGCAACTTTCAGTGACTTTACAGAGATACTGTTACATTGAATAGCCTGTGCATCCAACTTGTACAGGGTACCAATCCGAGCACCTCTAGCCAGCACCATTGAACCTCTAGTCATCTTGCAGCCATTTCTAGAGAACGTAACTTGTACACCAATATCATTTAGCATACTTACAGACAATAGATTTCGAGCCAAAACTGGTATGTGCATAACATTATTGATTCCCTTCACTCTTCCATCAGGGAATTGTATCCTGACTCTTCCATGGCCAACTATCTCCAAAGTTGAATCACTCGCTAAGTACACCTTTCCACCATCGTATTCTTCATACTTTGTGAACCATTCTCTGTGAGATGTCATGTGGAACGATGCTCCATAATTAATCAGCAAGACATCATCTGATGCCTATGTAGCCAAGGCTGCAATGAAGGCGTCACCATCACTATGAGAAGAACCATTATCGGAAGAGACCTTCTCCTTTTTCTCCTCTTTACAATTCTTTCGGACATGACCAGGTTGCCCACAGTTCCAGCACTTCACCTTGGACTTCTTGCCAGGAGACTTTGATCTCCCCTCTGATTTTGATTTGGACTTCTTGTTCTTCTTCTTGCCTTTCTCCTTTGACCTTCCTCTGACAGCAAGAGCCTCCTTGACCATCTCAGAAGATTTCCTTCTCATTTCTTCTAACAACAAAGAACCAACAATATCCTCCATCTTGAAACTGGATGTTGTACTCCCAATAGCCATCACTAGATGACCCCATGAGTCTGGCAAAGAACACAATAGTAGCATACAAAGATCCTCTTCTTCAGTCTTCACACCAACAGATGTCAATTGAGCAAGTAGCATGTTAAATGCGTTCCAATGATCAGCTACAGACCCTCCTTCCTGCATTCTCAAAGAGTATAGTTTCTTCCTCAGGAATAGTTTATTCACCAAGGACTTTCCCTGATAAATAGACACCAGTCTCTTCCACAAGGAAGATGCAGTCTTCTCTTCATGCACATTGAGAAGAACTGAGTCTACCAAATAGAGCCTTATTATTCCCTTAGTCTTCCTATCTGCAAGGTCCCAATCTTCTTGCTTCATGCCTGTAGGTTTAGTTCTAGACACAGCAATCCAAAGATCACGGTCAACAAGAAGATCCTCCATCTTGAGTTTCCACAACTCAAAGTTACTGCCATTGAATTTCTCTATTTCAATCTTACCAGATGTACTAGCCATCTTAATCTGTAATTAGAAATAACAAACTCTACAAGACTCCCACTGAACAGAATTGACACAAAACACCCAACATACCCACAAGGATAACACAATTGGCCAGGCTCTGATACCACTTGTAAAGAAAATTAGATGCGGAAAACAATTCTCCTAATGTCAATACCTTAGGAAAGAATGCAGATACACTTTAAAATTTACAATTATAGTCCAACTAAGATGCACTATGAAGCAGATAACAAAAACAGAGTATTTGACAGTCACACATGAACACCAGATATACGTGGGAAAACCCTTATGGGAGAAAAACCCACCACACCAAGAGAAATCACTTTGTATTATAGTAATGAAGATTACATACAAATTCCAGACTTATCTTTCTGGTGTCATTATATAGCAGCATTCACCATGAATATTCTTCGAACATAAACTTTCAAGTTACAACCTCTACAGGTTAGAACACATTCACTAATCAACAACCTGTCGAGTCAACCAACTAACCAATCGATAATCCAACCTGATCACAAACTACAATCTCTAAGTATATCCATGGCATTCCCTATTTGTTGAACTTCCTCACAGAACCGTCACAACCGATTGTCTTCCAACAGTTCAGATTCATCTTCTCCTATTGGTCCACGAGACTCCACATAGGATGATCAAATGGTCAATAGAATTCGCACTGTATTGGCATTTCGGTGAGACACTAATAGTGTCTCACCGATGCTGCATATCCTTCATAGCGATGTCACGAAGAGTTACCAATATCGCCAAGACGTTCTATCGAGCTTCATGTGTTACACCGAGTCACCAAGCAGTCGCCTAGACCTATCCCTTTCGCCAGGAGATCTTAGCGAGTCACCAAAGGTTATACCAAAGACACAAGTCATATTGAGCTCCAAAGGATAGTCAACAAGACATACCAATATCATCAAGAGGTTTCTCCGAGATCTCTATTGTCACCCCGAAGCTATCAACAGTGACCAAGACATACGCCCTTCACTGAGAGATCATACCAAACTCCATATGCTACCTCGAAAGCTCCAACATAAAATGCTGTCGGTGAGACATGTAACTCTCACTAAGACTTCTCATTGAGCTGCCATGTTACTCTGATGACCAACTTTTGAATCTTCATCGGTGAGACATTTGTTCATCGGTAAGACTTCTTATCGATAGACCACAAGGTACGCCGAAGAGTATAACATGTAACATACTGTCGGTGAGACACTTATCAATCGCTAAGAGTTCTTAGCGAACCCTTAGTGTTATCCCGATGATTCCAAGTGTGTTCTCGTTGGCAAGACTTTCACTGTTCACTAAGACCTCACACCGGGATCTATATGTTATGGCGAAGACATCAGCAGTATTCCTATTGGAAAGACATTAACACTTCGCTAAGACTTCTTAGCGAGAACCCTTAGCTATCCCAAAGACCATGGTCACCAAGAGTCTCACCGATACACGATTGAATGACCTATCGGCCAGAGATCTCCCGAGCGCTAAGAGATCATAACGAACACTCCTTGTTAGAGTGATAGCTCCAAAGTGTAACCTTTCGGCAAGACTTCTGCAAGGTCACAGTGACTTGTTCAAACCAGAATGAAACAAACTGCTAGTTGGCCAGACAATAAAGATGTCACACCGACTTGGCTCTAATGAAGGTTTTAGCTTGTGATTATTGAGGCATATTTCCAACAAAATATACAAATATAGACTAGCATTCCCCATGTGATTCATGTGAAGCATAATGAACAAGAAATAAGGTGAAGAAATCAAGTAAAAGAAATCTAAATCCTATTTAAATGCTCAAACCCCTCATCCCATGGGGGAATTGGTGCTATTTTGATGTGGAAAGTAGCCCTTTCACAATTCCTTGCAAGCTTTGATGATGATCAATGGTGCTCCTTGATGAAATTTGTAATAACCTAGCTATGGTGATGAAAAATTATGAAAACTTGGATAAAGTGTTGATGAATTTGCTCAAAACCTGTAGATTTAATGACTTTTCCTAAAGTTGTCCCCAAAATTAGTAGAAGAGCTCTCCATTTATAGGAGAGAAGGATGGAAGAATGAAAAACATGGAGGATGTGGGACTAAACATAAGCCAATGGAATTGTGCCACTTGTCAACATGCTAGTGGAGAGAGGTGGATCACATTTTGATCAATGTACAAATAAATGCAATTAGGTGGAAATTTGAAATTTGAAAGATGAGTTGAAAGATGGAGTTAATGCCACTTGGCTCAAGAAAAAGGACATGTAAGAGGCTTTAATGCCATGTTGGAGGACAAGACCTTTTGGGAGGGAGATTTCAAAATGAGGGAATATTCCAACTTGATGCCCTTTTGAATGAAAATAGAAGAATTTATAAATCAATTAAATTGATTTACATGCACAAGTGGCAAAATCTAGAGGATTTGATGCATTAGTGTTAGAGTTAATCAAAATTTAATTAACTTAGATGGAAATTAGCTGAATTTGACATTTGACTTAGATTTTGGATTTGTTTAAATCAAATGAGAGGAAATGAGTATTAGATTTAATTAAATAAAGTTTGATTTATTTAATTAAAAGGGATGATGTTAGACTTAAATCAAATAAAGGTTAGTTTATTTAATTTAAAGGAGATGAAATATGATTTATTCAAATATAGTTATTTATTTAATCAAAAGAGGAACATTAGGATTAATTAAACAAAACGATTTATTTAATTAACATGAGATAATGATGAATCTAATTAAATAAGGGTTATTCAATTAAATGGTTAGTAGAGAGATGATTTAGGAAAAATTGGTGTTAGTAAATCAGGATCAGGTGCATGAGATCAATCAGTGTAATTTGAATGTCTACATTTTACCCCTCTTTGAAGCAATGCACTTGTTGTGTTGGTCAAAGAATAAACTTGCTGAGATCAAAATTAAAAAAAATTATGATTTTTTCGGATGCCACACTACTGCCCTGGAGAATTATGTTGGTATACGACCCCCTCGAGAGATCAGACAAAAATTTGGATTTTTGGTTTATTTGTCAAAAAAAGAGGACAAGTTGCTTGACGGGTCTAGAAAGGGTCCAAGATGCTAGAAACATACTAAAACGCTATAAAAAGACCTAAAACAAGATTTGGTTGGTTAAAAATGGGATTAGGGGCAAAAAACCTTAGTTTGACGGCTAAAATGGGTCAAAAAACCCTAATTTTCATGCTTAAAAAGCCCTCGAGGGCTCAGTTTCAATTCATTTGCACACTTAGCCTTTAGAATTTTCATTATTTTGAGCTCTGACCTTCTTGCGAGATGGCACAATGAGTGCTTCCTTGACACATTTCCGAGTGAGTTTGAGTCTACCAGAGACTTCCAAGTGTAAGACCACTAGTATGTGACCCTAATCCAACTTGTAATTTTGATTTTTGTGTGCATTTATTATAGTTTGAAGAGTCACAAAGTCTAGTGTCACTATATAGCAATGCTAGAAGTGCAGAATCCGTGGCACTAGGCTTCAAAGAATGCCGCTATTGTGACCTATGACATCATGTCACAGTTTAGCTTTTAGGGTTCAAACTCTAAAGGGTGACGCCATTGCAAATGTCAACACCGTTCTTCAATTAAGTCTTTAAGGTTTTCAGTTAAACAATTCCGTAGGTCAAACAACAATGCGACAACTTGGTTTGCAGTTTGGCGGGTCCTAGTGTCACAGTTTGGAGTTTTCAAATAGCGACGCCTTTGCTGATAGCGACACCTTTGCTGATAGCGACACCTTTGCTATTTTAGTGTTGAAAACTTCAAATAGGGTCTAGTATTTTTATGAAGCTTGACATTATGGATTTATGGGTGTAGCAGGATAGAGAGCCTATGCATTCACGTGAGCATCAACCCTCGGTGCTTAGCAGATTGAATGGACGACATGAGTCACTATAAGAGAACCTTGGTACAATCAGTGTATGGTACATTGCTTACGTGCCTGCCATTAGGACCCATTTGGTGATGATAAATTAGCTGAGCGATGGCACAAAAAGACATCATCCTTTCATCTACCCACCAGTGAGGCCACCGTCACATTGGAGGACGTCTAGTGGATTTTATGATTGCCCATCCATGACAAGAGGGTCATATATGACATGGATGTCAATATTGATGCCTCTTATGAGATCATGGGGACATATGAGATCATTTTTATTGAGGGAAAAATTGATCTTGAGTACTACAGAGGTCAGGTGTCCACTTTTTGACTAATTGTGGTGGCCATCATGTTAGGACTTGTAGCTCCAGATCGGTGAGGTTGATATTTTAGTCTAGAATGGGATCTAGCCTAGGAGCGGATGCTATTTAGGAGATGATTTTTTCCTTGGGGACCAGTGATGCTGGCCTCATTATATCATAATTTGCTTGAGTTTGTGTATTGTGATAGTAGAGCCATTGGTGTCGAGGTCACACTTTTACATATCTGGGCATGGGAGCACATAGTCATGCTTCGACTGAGAGTCATAGTGGTCGATGTCAAGCCTAATGACCTAGCAGTTTGAAGGTATAGAGGCAACCTCACATTCAGACATACAAGACAGACATGCCTACCTCACTAGAAGAGGCTTTTGGATGAGATGACTGCATTTACCTAGAGACCTTGGCTACAAATGAAAATTTGGTATGATGATCTACAACAAATGTTTTATGCTAGGAAGGATCAGCTCATGCAGGGATGTGACCATACAATGATCGAGTGCTACCTTCTCGATAGGGTAGTGAGATAGTTTGGGGATGTCCAGGATAGGCTGGGTGATCAGTACGTGGGCATCTTTGCGAGGACTACCAAAGAGACCACATGGGGTTAGATGATCCCAACATCATATGCAATGGATTGTTTTAGACAACTAGTAGCTAGGCCATGGGCCTATGATCAGAGGTAGGCAGATCCAGGTACTACATATGCCTATGATGACTGGTTTAGGCCTCCAGTCTGATTGATAGTTCCAGGGGCAACACTGCCTAGGAGGAGGCCTTGGGGTAGGGCAGTCAAGAGGGGACAAGTTCCCACAGGATGAGGAGGATGAGGACCACCTCCACACTAGCCAGACCAACATCAGGATCAAAGGGGACTAGGAGAATAGCAAAGGGATGCTCCTAGAGATTAGTAGCTACCTTAGAGGGACCAACAACCATCATAGATAGATAAGCCACTGCCACCACCTCCACTAGCTCAGCTCGATCAGAGAGATGCCCTAATACAATAGCTACATGGATAGATTCAGGGGTCTAGGCTCGGGTATAGATATTGATAGTAGAGAGGGACCAGGCTAGACAACAGGTCTAGGTCCTCACTACTGAGTAGGACCATGAGAGATAACAATGATAGAAAATAGAGTTGCAACTGGCACAAGAGGTTGGTAGGCATCAACAGTTAGATAGCATGGAAACAACGTCTCGGGGAAAGACAATCCCCACGCAGATGTATCGTGAGGTAGTGTGAAAGGCTGAGTACTATAGGGTACATTATCGATAGGCAGTGCCTCCTACGACTTAGGTGTCAGATTTTTCTCAGCAAATAGGTTACAGGAAGATAGATGACAGAGTTGAGAGGTAGGCAGGTGAGGGGAGGAACCACTAGGGCTAGCTCACACATTTTTGATCGACGACACTTGATTCTTTTTTAGATCCACAGACTTCATTTTTGATAGCCCTGTGGGAACTATATACATTGATTGATAAATACACATTTGATCCTAATTTTGTACCATGAAAGTTATATTATTTTGATATATATGATATGATGGATTTGTTATATGATGTTTCCTATTTTACTTATGCATTATGGATGGATGTATATGCGATGTTCTATATTCTGTGTAACTCTATATCATGTGATGTGATGTATGATTATGTAGATGCTTATGGATGGATTCATTTATTTTTCAGTATATTTTCCATGCACTTTTTTATGATGATGATGTATGGATGATATGGATGTATGGATGGAAATTTTATGATATGAAAATGATTTTAAAATTCTTAGACTAAAAAATATATATTATGCCCCTAATGGATGATGATGTATGTTTTGATCATGAATGTATGAGAAGTTATGGCATATTCCTTTCTTTTTTTAGTATCTTTTTCTTGTATGATATGATGATGTATATATGACATGATGATGCCTATATGATTATGCAATGTATGATATGATGATGCATATATGGATGATATGATAATGATTATATGGATGATATGATGATGTTTATATGATTATGCAATGGATGCAAATGTATGGTTTATGAGATGCTTAGAATAACCAATCTATATTATGATGATGATGATGAGATGCAACACACGTGAGATGATCAATATTTCCTATATTATATGATATGTAGCATGCTGACGGTTTGTGGATGTAGGATGGATGCATTGGTGATGCTTTTGATTAACTGTCTTGGTACCATGTTAGCATGGAGAGAAGAAAGAAGAAATGAGATGATAACAAGAGAATCCAACAAGTCCATGATCTACGAGACTTTATTAGAGATCATAATAATGATGATGATGATGATGCAATGCTTATCAAGAATTGGGATTTTAAAAGGGCTACTTGTACCTTATGTTTGATAACACATGTAGGCACAATGCATCAAGGTATATAGAAATAGGATGGCATTGTACCTAGTGTGGTGGAATTTGACTCGACAATTGGATAGGAGTACTCCTAGATTCACACTTGACATACAAAACCTTATTTAAAATGCAGTTCAAATATTGCAAACATCTCATACCAAAACATAGAAAGGCAAGCCTTCCTATGTGGTCAACAAGACACCTAAAACACCCTCCCTACAAATTGAACAAAGCACACATGGCTAGGGTTATATTACAAGAATATCCAACAAGCACAATAGATAAAAATATAATGATCATTGCCCCATTCCTTTCTCTCTAAATCCTTTTGTTTGGGACATCATTGAGAGGTCATCGAAATGAGTGCAATAAGATAAATCAACAAGAAAAAGATCAAGTAAACCAACAAGCTAATGTTCTTCATACCGCTAGCCAAAACTAAACTACGGTGATGCCTGAAGTTGATGTCCATTGTAGGAAGGATGCATCCTAGGACATAATGTTATCAGATGATTTGGGAAAAACTGGATGATGAGCTATTAGTACCAAGAGTTGACCAACTTGTTTACTTACTGGCCTAGACTTGAGACCTTTGACGTTTGAGTTTTCACTCTTATCCTGCTAGACTCATTTTTGACTATTTCACCAAAGGTTGAGGGTGATGATGATTTATTATGAGCGAATGTTTATTTCAGGTGATTGTGAAATGGGATGGATGGATTTTTTTTCAAATATTTGGATTTTTTGGTGTTTTTGAAATGTTTTGAGGCCATTTTTGATATTTCAAGATGTTTTACAAATGTTTTGATTTTTGAACTTTTCAATATTTTGGTTTTTTTGAGATTTTGACCAAGAGACTAACCTAAAGACCTATCCTAGGGGCCTTGGGGGCTGATCAAATATTAGACTTGCCTATGTTATACATGTAGATACCATGCAGTTTGACTGAAACATACTCAATTATTGATGGGATATGAACAAATGGATTGCCAGTTTATTATGACAGACTCCTAAAGGACTGACCTAAGTGTCTCAGGAGATGATCAAAGATTAACCTTGCCTATGTTCAAAGCTCAAAGACCCGTAGTTTGACAAGATGACTCTATTTTTGACTTTTTTGACTAAATTTTTGACCTATTTTGGGATTTTGATATGTTTTGAATGTTTTTTGGATTTTCTGATTTTATGAATGTTTTTGGATTTTTTGATTTTCTAGTGTTTTTGGATTTTCTAATTTTGAGGAAGATTTCAAGAATATACATGAATCCAATCCAATTCAAGTTTAGGAACATGCCCCCAATGTGATACAATAGACTACTTCAATATAGGTAGGATAAATTGACCTTAGGAATGGGTTGAGTAGTAGTAGGAGGGATCACGATACGAACACATGATCAAACTATGATGTAGACGTAGATGGGTGATGGAAGGATGTGATGGATGAATGATGCAGAATGAGCCATAGGGGTCATGATGGATGGAGAGTGCTTATTTACACAAGGTGCCTATTTTCCAAGTTTTCACCAAGGTACTTTCCCAAATCACCACCGAAGTGGTTTTCACTAGAGGATAATTTTTCTCTTTACTATTTTCAATCCTTTTTCTGATTTTTTTTGGATTTTTATATTTTTTTGATTTTTTTTGATTTTTTGTTTTTACACCTTGTAAGATTAGGCATAAAATATTTTGAGATGGGATCTATTCATGGGATCCTGTAGAGGCTCCCCTTCGGGTGTTGATAATTGATATGCCCCTGACTTGTAGCTTTCTATGATGATGAAGGGTCCCAACCAATTGGGTTCAAACTTGTCCTTGCTATCTAGATTTGGTACATTTTTCTGATTCTCCTCCAACACAGGCTCTTTGACTTGAAAGTTCTAACTCCTAATCTTCTTGTTGTAGCCTCTCTTGAGACAATTTTGGTAGAATTGCAAATGGTTTAAAGCATCCATGTGTTGCTCATCTAGTAGTTCTATCTCGTTCAACCATGATACCCAATATTCTTCATCTATGATGAGATTCAACAATGATATTCTTAGGTATGGGAGATCAATCTCAATAGGGAGTATGGATTCTAATTCATAGACTAGGGAGAAAGGGACTGCACTTGTTGGTGTGTGGAAACTTGTTTAGTAAGCCCATAAGGAAGGATTTAGCTATAGGTGCCAGTCACGACCAGCATCATTGACTGTTTTCTTGAGGATTTTCATGATGGTCTTATTGGTAGCTTCTGCTTGGCCATTTCCTTGGGGGTAGTATGGAGTGGAAAAGTGATGTTGGATATTGAAATTTTGGCATAGATCTCGAACATCCTAATTTTTGAATGGTGTCCCATTGTCCGAGATAATGGCTTGAGGGATGCTGTAGCGGTAAATTAGGTAGTTTAAGATGAACTTGGATATCTTATTTTCTATGATATAGGTCATGGGAATGGCTTCTACCCACTTCATGAAGTACTTCATGGTGGTGATAATTAAATTATGTCCATTAGACAAGGTGGGGGTGATTTTGCGGATGAGATTGAGCCCCCATTGTGAAAAGGGCCAAGGTGCAATGATTAAGTGGACCTCCTGTGATGGTGCATGGATGAGATCCCCATGCTGTTGACACTACAAGAACCTTTAGACATAGTCATGAGCTTCCCTTTCCATTGTAGGCCAATAGTACCCAATCCTCAAAAAATTCTTAGCCAAGGTCACACCACTTGAATGTGACTCAAAAATTCCATTGTGTACCTTAGTTAAAACAGTCAAAGCTTCCTCAACATTTAGGCATCATAAAAGGGTTCCTTCAATGTTCCTACGGTATAGGGTGTCTCCTAAGATGAAAAAATGGGATGAATTCTTGATAAGTGTTTTTTCAAGGTTTGAGGATATATCAATGGGGAGGACTCCTATTCTCAAGTAGGTGTATATATCATGATACCAGGGATCACCAAGACCAACGATTTCACACACAAATTTAGACTATGGTACCTCAAATGTTGGTATGAGAATCTGCTCTACAAGGAATTCTTGCTTTGGGACATTGCGTTGGAGATCCAATAGAAATCCAATTGTTGCCATAACATCTACCACTCTATTATTTTCTCTTGGTATCTGTTTAAATGTGATATCAATGAAGAACTCTTTGAGGCTTTTCTACTAGTTTCTTTTATGGGTTCAACTTGTCATCTTTTGTTTGATATTTTTCATTAACTTGGTTGATGATAAGCTACAAATCTCCATAGACTTTGAGTGTCATGATCTGCCACTGTACTAGAATTTTAGCCCTATGACAAGAGCCTCATATTCTACAATGTTATTTTTGCAAGGGAATGATAGCTTGTATGATTTAGGTATGCAATCTCCTTGTGGTGTGATGAAGAAGACTCTGGATCATGACCAATGTTGTGTGTAAGATCCTCAAAATTACATTTTCCAATGATCTGCTACACTTACATTAAAGATGGACTCATTGGGGAACTTTGATACCAGTGGATTCTCTGAATATATCGGTGCTTCTGCTAGTTGGTCTATAATTGCTTGTCCCTTAATGGCCTTCCATTCTACATACTCAATGTCGTGCTCTATCAAGACCATAACCCATTTAGCTGTTCACCCTGTGAGCGTTGCTTTAGAAAGTAGATACTTGAGAGGGTCTATCTTTGTAATGAGTTTTATCTGATGTGCCAAAATATAGTGTCTGATTTTTTTTGCTGTGAACACCATTGCTAAGTAAGCTTTCTCAATGGATGTATAATTTAGCTCGTGTCCCACCATGGTTTGGTTGATGTAATAAATATCTCTTTCTTTCCCATTTTCATCATGTTGTGCTAAGAGAGTGACAAGGGCTGCTATTGTTGCTAATATATACATGATCAAGGGTTTTCCTAGAATTGGTGGCATAAGAACTAGTGGTGTAAGTACACCTTGATTTTGTTGAATGCCTGATCACATTTCTCGTCCCATTTGTATGCTACCCCCTTGTGGAGTAGATGAGAATATGGGATAGCCTTGTCTACTATTTGCACTATGAATCGATGGATGGATTAGAGTCTTCCATGTAAACCCCTTAGCTCTTTCATTGTTTTTGGTGCCTCCATCTCGAGAGTTTCCTTGACTTTGGTGAGATTTATCTCAATTCCTCTCATAGACATGATATACCCAAGTAACTTGCCTGATTGTAACCTAAAGACACACTTCTTTGGATTGAGTCTGACCTTGTATTCTTGTAGCCTATCAAAGATGGAGCCCAATGCTACTATGTGATCCTAACGTTTCTTTGATTTGGCCAATATGTCATCCACATAATCTTCCACAATTTTGTGAATCATATCATGGAAGATTAGTGTCATGGCCCTTTGATAAGTAGCTCCTATGCTCTTTAGCCCAAATGGCATCATATTCCAGCAATATGTCCCCAATGGACAAGTGAAAGCTATTTTGTGTTGGTCTTCCTTAGCTATCATGATTTGATTGTAACTTGAGAATTTGTCCATTAGCGATAACATTTCATGTCCTGCTATCATATC
This sequence comes from Sequoia sempervirens, assembly GCA_007258455.2. Lineage (NCBI taxonomy): Eukaryota > Viridiplantae > Streptophyta > Pinopsida > Cupressales > Cupressaceae > Sequoia > Sequoia sempervirens. The sequence continues at coordinate 35,794 of VDFB02267787.1, forward strand.
CATAATCATGTCAATGTTTGGGAGAGGGAAATCATCCTTGGGACATTCTTTATTTAAATCTCTGAAGTACATGTAGATGCATATGAACCCTACATCTAGGAGCTTCTGTAATTCCATCTTGGCCAATAGTGTTGTCTAGGTATGCATCTTTCTTAGCTTGTCTGACTAGTTTTGCTTTGGGATATACAACTAGGTGATGAACCACAACTTTTGGATTGATCCCAGGCATGTCGGCATAGGTACATGCAAAGTTTTTCTTTCTTTATTTTAGAAATATAGGTAAGAGTTCCTATTCTTCTGTCAAGAGTGATTCTGCATAGAAGGTTATGTGTGGCATTTCTTCTATTCCCAAGTTGACTAGATTGCACTTTTCTACTAAAATTGTTGACTTCTCTTGATGAATAACACTAAGGGGAAGATTGAATCCTTCATCCTCTAGTTACTTATAGAGGTTTTTACCATTGGATACATCCTTTATTTTTACTCTTTTCAAGTTAGAGAGTGCCACAGTGTGGTTTTCACTCAAATACCTAGAGATTATTCTCAAATTTTCACTTTTGGGACTAAGGGATTCAATCATTTCCCCATAATAGGCATGTGTATCTAGCATGATTTCAAACCTGACCTTGTGATCTCCACATGTCATAGTATCCTACAATCCCATGAATTCCAAGAGTGCCTCATCATTTTTGAATGTGTCCAAAATTGGTGGTCCTCGTTGGTCATAATCGATGAGTTGGGGATAGACTAAGTTTAGCTCATGGGTTTGGTTGTTTGACTCAAAATATTGTGTGCTAATCATGATAAGGGAGTAATCTTGGAATATCATGGGTAAGTTAGTTATAGGATCCTCATCACACACATCGGTTATGTCAAAGGTATAGTTGTCTAAGGGTAGACTTGTGGACACTAGTAATTGAGGAGGAGCTTTGACTTTTCTAATCGAGACCTTCTTTCCAAGTATGGTTACCTTCAGAGGGGTACATCTGGGACCAATTTTCTCATGCGCTTCTCAAGAATGAGAGGTACTAGAAACCCATTATCATTCTAACCAAGTTTCTTGTTTCTGTTATAGCCCATACCAAGCATCATTTGTAGTCCTTTGCTACTATCATCCATGGGAAGATTAGGTGCGGGAATTTCATCTTGGTACAACAAGCTTGATATGTATTTTTCATCTACCACTTCTCGAATTGGGTCTCCCCAATGCCTGAATCTAGAGGGGTTCGCTTTTAAGGTTTGGGATGATGTTTCAATTGGTTGGGGTTTCCTGTGAGACCTAGGAGATTGAGGTAACTCTCCTATTATGAAAGCACTTTTCTTCATTCTGTAAGCTCCATAACCATTGTCTTGGATAATGACTTTTATTTTAGATATGTTAGGAATGGTAGGTGTCTTTGTCTCAGAAGTGGAGGCTAAATTAGTTGGGTCTACATATGGAGTTGTAGGGCCTTCATCGTTCTTTGGGACTTGAGGGATTTTATAAAATTTTGCTTCCAGGATCTTGTAGTAATAAAAGGGCTCGAGATCTCCATGGATCATGACCTCTTGGTTTTGATAGGGGAACTTCACACATTGATGGAAGGTGGACGTGACAACTTGCATCCTATGGATCCATAGACGCCCTAGGAGAATATTATAAGGTAAGTCAAGGTCAAGGACCTGGCATGTGGTTTACATGATGGCTGGCCCTACTTGAATAGGGAGTTGAATAGTGCCTTGAGACACTCTTTCCTGATCATCATATGCTCTAATTGTTATACCTTTACCTTTTTCAATGGAGTCCTCGGAGAATCCCAGATTCTTTATTAGCTTGAGTGAATAGATATTTAGACCTACACCACCATCCACCAAGACCCTTTTGAATTTGTTTTTATGGACTAGGATTTCGAGATGGAGTGCATGATTATGAGATGGTTGAGTGGGGAAGTCCTAATTGGAGAACGTTAGGAGTTGTGGGGTGGTGAGGTGTCTGACCATAGCTTGGAACTGGTCAGCATCAAGATCCACGAAGATGGTGGATGAATCTAGTTCTTCCTCTAGGATTTTTCTATGTGTGGGTGAGATATTTAGTAACTCCATGATGGAGATCTAAGTGGGGGTTATTTTTAGCTGGTCTAAGACATTGTAGCCATTAGAAATGGATTTTGGATTTGAGGTGGGTGTCGTAGGTGGCTGTGATGACCCAAAAATGGTAACTTTTCCACCACATGTTGTGACTCCACAATCGGCTTTGGCTCCCTTAACGTTAACAACAGTGACTCATTCATCTAGGGATGTAACAACATGATCGTACACATGGTTTACATTGCTATACTTTTCCTTTCCATGGTTTTTCCCTTTGTTATGATCCAACATCAAATTCATGTATATTTTAAGGTCTTGATTTTTGGCTGGTTGTTCAACATTTATGATTTTGTCATTGATGAGGTCTTGGATCAGATTTTATAATCTCATGCAATTGGCTGTTGTGTGCCCTTTGATTTTATGAAAATCGCAAAGGCGGTTTTCATTACACCATGGTGGTTTCACTTGGGGCTCTTGATAATTCTCATAAATGGGAATTTTGATGAGATTCTCATTTACCAATTTCTTCATGACAGATTTGATTGATTCCCCAAGGGCAATGCATTTTTGCTTGGGGGATATTTGTTCCACGAGGGTGGTCCCCTTTGATTATTCAGATTGTTGACTTGATTGTTGGGTGGTTGCTATGATATCGTGTTTATCTTGTGTGTTGTTTTGATTTTTTCCTTGCGGTTATTGGTATGATTGTGTGTTTTGTTTTGGAGCACTGATTATGACCTTAGCATCAACCACACCATCATTAGTGACATTTTTTTTTTTGCCCATGTGCGAGGTTTTTTGTTATAACTAGTAGAAGGGTGGTTGTATTAATACTCTTGATATGTGGGTGTCCCCCCTTGTGCAATAAGGGTTCTTTCGATGTTGAGCACCTTGGGGATCATTTGGTCATATGTGGTGATACATTGCATCTTTAGATGGAAGGAAAAAGTTTTATCAAGATTGGAAATGATGGTGCATATTTGTTGTTCCTATGGCATGGCCCACTTGTTCTTGTTGTCCTTGGATCTCCATCATTGTAAGAAGGAAGCAAATGTTTCCCCCTTAGCTTGTTTGAGTGAAAATAGTTCCTCTAGACTCACATCCATGCCTATGTTGAATGCATAGTTCTTTATGAATACGTCCACAATTTCTTGGAACTTTTGATTCTAGGAGGAAGGTGAGAGAACCATTCCATGGTGGGTCCAACCAAACTTTGAGGGAATAGTTGCATTAGATATGTGTCGTCATATGCTGCAACTTCCATGCAATGTACTTGGAATTCCCTGATGTGATCTTTAGGGTTTCCTATCCCATGATATTTGTCAAATTTAGGGATTTTAAACCCCTTTGGGAATGGTACCAAGGCTCCTGTCGAATGGATAGGGGCACAAATTGCTTGGTGTTTTCATTGTTTTGCTAGATTGGAGATCTAGCACTTGCTGTGAGAGCAATTTGATTTGTGATGTTACATCATTTTGCAGATTGGGAGGTGGAGTGAATGTGTTTTGAGGTGGTTTGATCATTTGGGTGATGGGTGGAGTGTTGGGTATGTTGGTGGGATTTTGTTGCAAGCTCTACTATGCAATCAATGCTTGTTGATATGCCTACAATTATTGTTGTGCCAACAACGCTTGTTGTTGGTCTTGCTGCTGTTGTGCCAACAATGCTTGTTGTTGGTCTAGCTATTGTTGTGCCAACAATGCTTGTTGTTGGGCTAGTAATTGGGATGATTCTTTTTGTGCTTGGTACTATTGCAGGGCTTATTGATATGCTTGTTGTTGTGCTACTTGGTATTGTGCTTGTGCTTGTTGAGCTTGATATTGGTCTTGCGCCTGAGCTTGAGCTTGTTGGGCGGCTTTTGCTTCCTAGGTAGCCTATGCAGCTTGTGCGACTTGTGCATCTTGAGCTACTTGTGCAGCTTGGGTAGCTTGTACAACTTGCTATTGTTGTAACAAAGCTTGAGCTTGGGTAGCTTGCTATTCTTTTTGTGTGCCTTGTTGTGCCTGTGCTTGTTGAGTAGCTTTGTGTGCATCTTGCATGTTTTGTGCTTGTTGATCGGGGAACTACTAAAGTTCCTTTTGATAGGCTTGTTGAGCTACTTGCAATGTGATTCTATATTGGTTTGCCACATTTGGTCTTGGTGGTGGTGGTGGTAGATTTAGAATGGTGTGAGATGTTGTGATGAGAGGTTTTGTATTGATTTGTGCAGTGGATGGTGCGGTTGATATGATAGGTCCTCGGGATACCACATTTTGAGGTATCTAGGGTATTGTAGATGACATGTTGATTTCTTGTGTTGTTTGGATTGTTTCCACCAGTTGTTGTGATATCAATGGCATGATCAAAGGATTTGTTATGATGGTTTGATTTACGATTGGGGGATTGTTTTGATTTTGTTGATTGGGGTTTGGTAAAGGGGGGTGCCCTAAACTGAGGAGTGGTGTAGATGTTAATGGAAGAGGTGGAAATATTGGGAAGATGGGCAGTGTATTCCCTTGAGGAAATGATGATGATGAGGGGTCAAAGATTCCCCCTTGTCCAAATAGTCCACCTTCTCCTTGTGAAGTCATGGGGAGAGAGGCTTGTGTGTCAAGAGGATATGTTGGTGCTGTATGAAAAGAGGATGGGTCATTGGGGTCATGAAAGACAAGTGGAATGTATAGGTGTTTCAAATTTTTAGGAATGGATTGACCCAAGATGGTGTTTGCATCCAAGTCCTGGTTGTTTACATGGGGGCGTGTTTGAAGATCATGAAGCAATGAGTGTCCCTTGTTGACAATAGGTTGAGTTGGAGCAATGGGTGATGTGGTTTGGGGGATGGGTTGAATGATGCTTTGAATGAGGGCGTGAATGAGATCAAAAGCATAATCCCAAGGGGTTTCTCCACAATAGTGCTTACATCATAGTCAGAAGGGAGTTCAGCCCCTTCTTTTGCCAATTATAGAATGTATTGTGAAGGATTGATCTTCATCATGGAATTGACAATCTTGCGAGTCTCAGGATTTTGGACCATTTCTATGATTTCATCTTGAGTCATCCATAGAACATTGTTAGTGATGTCCTCCACTTTTCCACCTTCCTCTTAAGGATATTGTGGTATTATAGGAAGATTGGGTTGGGGATTGCTAGATCCAATGGGATTGATTTCAGGTGCGGTTTGACTCAAGTCACTTGAAGTGGATGTTTCTTTCTTTGTTTCCATGTTCTTCTTGTGTTGAAATCTAGTTTGGACCATAAAATAAGGATTAATTTTTAGGAATATGGGAGGTGAACCTCTAACTCCTTGGACTGATTTAAACTTTAGGTATAAAAAAGAAAGTCTAAGATATTAAGGATCAAGGATGGTGATGAGATAGTGAAAGATGGGTGATTGTGAATGATTGGACTCTTTAAGAAACCTTGAAGGAGATACTAGCCTTTAGGACTTTTGGATTTTGATGTTGGATTTTTATTTTGGATTTTGATTTTGATTTTGTTTGATTTTATTTTGATTTAATTTTGGATTTGATAATGGACTTATAAAATCCAACAGGTTAGATGTTGTCCTAGAGTAAAATTCTCCACAAGATGATAATTTAACTAAGTGCATGAAGAAGGATGCATCTACACACACTTAGTCAAACAAGATGATTTTTACTTGATTCAAAGGATTTTCCCAAAGTCTAGTATGAAGGATTTTTTCAAGATTTCCAAGAGTTTTTAGTGAGATGATTTTGATTGATGTTTGAGGGTGGATAAAGGTGTTGATTTTGATCCTAAGTGAAGCTAGAGAGACTTTTGTTTACAAGACCTAGGTGTTGAAGAACATGCTACACTTCCTATGTGAGATACTCAAACCTTTGAAAAAGTCTTGGATTTTGACAATAGTAAAATGAATACAAATTGAGATTGTTCTTTGATGCACACTTATAAAATTTGAAGACCAATATTTCTCTAAATTAGTAAAGCATAGAAAATTTTTTCTTGAGAGCTTTTTGACTAAGACCTTTGAAATTTGGTTTTTGGATTTTGATCTTTTGGGAAATCATTTGAAACAACACATGTGTGGGGTTCAATTGTTTCTTTCTTTTCTTAATGAGTTATTTTTACCACAAACACTTTCTTTCCATAGCTTTTCAAACTAAATGTCTAATGTCCCAATTTATTCTCATCCCACAAAGTCCATTATGTGGAAATCAAGGAATTTAAGGTTATAGTTCCCTAATGTTGACTTTAGTGAGAGAAAATTGAGATATAAATCCAAATACTTAGAAGCCTCTAAGGATGGAATCCCTAGGGAAATCCATAGCACTTTGATTTTTTTAAGGGTATTTGCTTCTTCTAAAGGGTCTAAAATTTGATGATCATAGTTGAATGCTTGTTTTCCAATGTTTTAGATCCAAGCAAAGTGTTTTGGTACCAAAATGATGCACAACCCTAGGATAGAAATAGACAATATTTGTTGAATCCCCACTTGGATAAATCTAGCTGCACTTATTCAAAGTGAATGACTAGAAGATTGACCACACTGGATCCCCTCCATGACACACACTTCTCAGGTTATCCAAGCTCCAGTTCTCATGAATCTCCCATGAAGAACTTCTCATCTCTACAAAGAACCAAAAAATGGTGGGGTGGCTTCTGAGGTCCAACCTCTTGCACCAAAAACTAGAAAGGGATTTTGGCTTCTACACAAATTGGTTCTTAGTCAGGGTGATCAGGGACATGGAACCTTGTGAGTGTCCAACAAGCCACTAAAGGATTTAATCAATCCTACTAGGGGAACTTATACATTTTAGGGTAGTACCCCATTCTAAAATACATTGTACGGCTAAGGCCTACATACCATGAGGACTTGAAAATTTAGTCTTATCGATTTGTATACTGGCCTGAGTGAAAAACCGGTTGGAGTCACCTTCAAGTTCTCCTTTTAGATATGTCTCTTAAGCATCCCTTCGAAAGGTAAACAAAAGTGAGCAAGAAATCCATAGTTTGATCAATCTTTTCTTGCATGAACAAAGAGAGAACACACACAATGTACTCAGCTCACACTAGTAAGATTTTGTTCAATTTTAAAGAACTCAAATTGAAGTGTGGAGGCAATATTTTATACAACTTAATATCACCAAAATAATTTTGATTCTCAAGATCACCATGAAGTGTGAGAGAAGTGCATATGCCTTTTAAATGATATTACTTTGTAAAAAAGATTACAAAACACAAAAACCACATGTTCATTTAAACTTCAAAAGAAATAATGGATTCTTTTTAAGCACCAAGATGAAGTGTGAAGTTTGCTTGTTTAAATTTTAAAATCTAAAAGCAACCCTAGTAAGTTCCTAAAGTTCTTTTTAACCTTTTGATTGTTCTTTTTAATCCCAAATGAAATTTATTTTGAGTCCTAAAAAACTTGAAGAGAACAAAAGCCTTAAGAATGGGATTATAATTGCTCCCAAAGTGTTTAAAAAAACTTGATGCAATCATATGATAATGTCATAACAAGTCTTGTCTTTGCTTCCTCCCTTCCCTCTTGATCACTTCAACCTACAAAAACTGGTTAAACTACAGAAAACAGAGCCACAAACAAGTTAAAAGACAAAGGTGATAAAAATAAAATAGAACATGTTGAATTAAAATTGAAAAGTTGAGTTTTACCCCACCCTAGCAACACAATCTACAAAGGAGCCATAGTTTGAAGAAGTCCAGCGATGCTCTGGTGAAACTAGCATCACTCTATGAAAAAACCAGAGACCACGATTGCATCACAATTTCACTTAGTGACACACTATGGAGTTTGACTAGTTTGGCTCCCTAGTTGATCACTAAAGCGTCGCATTTTGAAGAGAAACAACATCGCAATATAGTGATACTGGATTGATAGTGTCACTATTTGACTTTTGTAGTGTCATTGTTTCATGTAGACACAAAAAGTTTTTAAAAACAATGGAATTTTGGTAAAAAAAAATGTTAATTTCTCAAGATTCGCCCTCCTTCTAGTGCCAAAATGTGAATGGTAGCTCTAGACCTACACAAACATGAACAAACAACACAATGTTATTCAATTATACAAATCTAAACGAGCATTCCCCATGTGATTCATTTGAAGCATAATGAACAAGAAACAAGGTAAAGAAATCAAGTAAAATAAATCTAAATCCTATTCAAATTCTCAAACCCCTCATCCCATGGGGGAATTGGTGCTATTTTGATGTGGAAAATATACCTTTCCCAATTCCTTGCAAGCTTTGATGATGATCAATGGTGCTCCTTGATGAAATTTGCAATAACCTAGCTATGGTGATGAAAAACTATGAAAACTTGGATGAAGTGTTGATGAGTTTTCTCAAAACCTATAGATAATGACTTTTCCTAAAGTTGTGTCCCCAAAATTAGTAGAAGAGCTCTCCATTTATAGGAGAGAAGGATGGAAGAATGCAAAACATGGAGGATGTGAGACTAAACATAAGCCAATGGCACTGTGCCACTTGTGAACATGCTAGTGGAGATAGGTGGAGCACATTTTGATTAATGTGCAAATAAATGCAATTAGGTGGAAATTTGGAATTTGAAAGATGGCTTGAAAGATGAGTTGAAAGATGGAGTTAATGCCACTTAGCTTAAGAAAAAGGACATGTAAGAGGCTTTAATGCCATGTTGGAGGATAAGACCTTTTGGGAGGGAGATTTCAAAATGAGGGAATATTCCAACTTGATTCCCTTTTGAATGAAAATAGAAGAATTTATAAATCAATTACATTGATTTACATGTGCAAGTTGCAAAATCTAGAGGATTTGACGGATTAGTGGTAGAGTTAATCAAGATTTAATTAACTTAGATGAAGATTAGTTGAATTTGACATTTGACTTAGATTTTGGACTTATTTAAAGCAAATGAGAGGAACAATGAGTATTAGATTTAATTAAATAAAGTTTGATTTATTTAATTAAAAGGGATGATGTTAGACTTAAATCAAATAAAGGTTAGTTTATTTAATTTAAAGGAGATGAAATATGATTTAATCAAATAAAGTGATTTATTTAATCAAAAGAGGAACATTAGGATTAATTAAACAAAATAATTTATTTAATTAACATGAGATAATGATGAATTTAATTAAATAAGGGCTATTTAATTAAATGGTTAGTAGAGAGATGATCTAGGCAGAATTGGTGTTAGTAAATTAGGATCAGGTGTATGAGATCAATTAGTGTAATTTGAATGTCTACACATTCAAAATTGCATTAAAAAAAGTTGTCATTTTGTTCTTACATTGTAATTTAAATTGCATTTGCATTTTCATCATAGTTTTAGGAAAACTATTGCTGAAGAATCTATATGTTGTTAGGAACATTGAGCTTACATATTTAAAATTACTTAATTATGTGGGAAAAGAGGAGAGAATGACGTAGAAAAATGATGTTCATTGACACAGGATATTTTTTAGTGTCTACATTCATTTCGTTATTCTTATCAAAAGCTTGCACAAAGTTGGTTGAATTATTGGGTATTAGATTGGTAAAGATTTGTAATTTTTTTTTTAGGAGAGCTAAAAAACTTATTCCCTTTATTATTAACACCACCCAACTAAATGTGATTAGAATCAATGAGCTCTTGAACTTGATGTTTAAGACACATGCATAGTTTCAAATCATGTCCTTTTATGCAGTGATATTGATAAAAGGAACTTGGATTAAAATTAAGAATTAGAGGATTGGTTATTTCTAGGGGTCTAATAGGATGCAAGGAGGTTAGTTTCTTACTTAAAAGATAGAGCATGATCGAATGGAGGGAATTGAGTAGCGAGGTTGACTATCTATCTTTTTCTCTAAATTGGTATGGAGTTGGACTTATGCCAACAAGTTGAGATTCAACATGATAAGATATTTGAGGTGTTTTTATCTTTATGAAGTTCTTGTTTGGTTTCTTGAATGGTTGGTAGTTGTTTAAATGTATGGGGTCATATTTCTCAGTATGAGACGATGAAGATGGTTCTTCATACTTACTAATCAAATTTTGATAGTCATGAAGAGCCATACATAAATGTATGAAGGATGGAAATTTCATCAATAAGACTCTCTCTTATGTCCTTTTTCAAATTATCAATGAAAATTATTTCGATATCTACATCAGGAAGAGTTAGATTAACTTGTAATAATATTAACTTACAATGGTTTATGAAATATGTTACCTTTTCACCTTGTTTTTTTTTTAATCTCATTAAATTAGTTATGTGTATCTTAGGACCAATGTTCACATGGAAATGATTGATGAAATCATCAACGAGCTCATTAAAGGAGTGGATTGAGTTATTAGGTGAAATGTCAAAAAATATGTTGGGGTGTGTTTGTGTTGTTAAAAGAGGGGTTCACCAAAATGACCTATTTCTCTAATTTCATTCAAGGAAATGAGATCCAAAAAATGAAGTGACTAACAAAAACAAGGTGAGTCAAATCAAGGTATGAATCAATAAATTTCCTATCTATGCAAGGATAGGGGTATGAACTAAATAGAACTTTGGGGAGAAATATGAAAACTATGAAAAAAACTCCAAAATGCAAGCTATAAAATGAAATGAAGAATAGTAATCAAATCTGATAGAAATAGTAATCAAAAGGTAGATCTAGAAAGGGGAAAACAATGTGTAATTTTCATGAAAATTCACCTTTTGAAGATCACTAAGGAGTCATTCTCCCTATGGAAAATGGGTACTAGCTACAGTTCCTAAAAAATGTTGTCTTGGTTTTGTTTTGCTAGGTCTACACTCCCTGATTCTAGGTGTTCACTATTGGACAACTAGACATTTTGTAGAGGATTTTCAATGATTTGAAAAATTTTCTTGCAAATTTGACAAATTTGAAACTTCCTTCAATTTTTCTCTTCAAGGGATCTTCAACCTAAAATATGCAATCACACATCAAATAGAGAAGAATGTTGTTTATTAGCTAAATGGGGGTTTTCCTTGGTCAAACGCTATTTTGGTAATTAAACCTTTAAATGACATAGAAAAGCATGAAGGAATGATGAATGGACAACAATATTTAATGAATCCCCAAACCTTAATTGAAACCTTCGATAAAAAATCTGCAAGCTAGCATGAATGGCCTCAATGAATGTAGATCTTGATCATGAAATTGGATTTGAAATAATTCCTTTGAATGCTTGAAAGGATATTGAACACTACATCAACATATTAGCTCAAACAACATGCACGATGCAACAAATATTTGACATGATGATAAGAATCTTGATTGATACAATATTCTTCTATAAATATTCCCTTGAATGAATGCTCTCTTGAAATTCTAGGTTAAAATTAGTGAAATGACCTTGTATTTATACATATCTTAAGATTAATTCTCAAAATTCTAATATCACAAGTTGACATTGAATTGTGGATTTGAAATCATTAAAATACCACCAAAAAATATTTTAAAGGGGGTTCTAAGGTCTAAGTTAGGACCCATTCACCATAGGGTGAATGGGTCCTAGGTCATTTACCTCGGACACACATTGCTTAGTGTCAAACATTATGTTAAATTAGGGTCTTAAGTCTAAGTGAGGACCCATTCAACCTATGGAAAATGGGTCCTAGGTCACTTACTTAGGACACACATCTTCCAAAGTTAATTCTTATATAATGGCATTTATGAGTGTCAAGTTTTATCCCTCATAAATTTCATTTAATTAGGCTTGGGTTTGAATTAAAGTGAAAGTGTAAAGGTACACCTTACAACACTTAAAATAAAGGCACGATTAAGTCCATTTAATTTAAAAGGGCCCTAAACCTAATGTGAATATAAAGAACATATTACAACACTAAATTAAGGAACAATTAAGATCATTTAATAATTAATTATTTCCAAATTATGTGTGAAAAAGGATACTTTTTCCTACACTACATTAGGTAATGAACAAAACCATTCCAGGGCCATGTCTTTCAATGACCTAGGGAAAAGTTTAGCTAGGAGGTTATCCTCAAAAATAAAGTCACTACATATGGCAGTATATGTTGATATGTGGTTAATAGGGTCCTGCTTACTATTGTACTTGTCAAATCTGGGATCTCTATGTTTTGTGGCATTTGTGCTTTCAATATTTCAAGTGAAAATGGGCTCCTTTTGATATATTGTGATGGTTGTCCATTTTGTTTTGTGTATTGTTTATATTTTTTGTTGAAGTGATGTCACATTTTGCAAGAGTTGGTTTATGATAGAATCATTGTTTGACATGCTTTGGCAATAAGGTGAATATGGTGGAAGTGTGTATGTATTAGGTGGGATAGTATGTTGCATATTTATGAGTTGGGATGGAGCTTCAAGGGTGACATGTGAAGATCTAAAATCATAAATATTTCCAATGGAAGGACCTATTGTTAAAGTTATGCCAATTCTTGGTTGTATTGTTGAAGTAACAGATGGATTTGTGTATTTAGGAATAGAAGCTATGGTTGTCGGGAGGGAGACTTGACTTCCTCCTTGAATTTGAGTGTATCTCAAATCTTGAGCATAGCTATACATTGTAGGCACATTATTATCAACTATATGGGTTAGGATATACACAACCTATGATCAATGATCATCATTAGTCAACTACCTCATTTATCAATTATAGGGACTAATATAGTAGAAAAGTATTTAGTACTCACATAGTCTTGAAGTTTTTCTATGTCCTTATCAAATTTTCTTAGTTTGTCTTTGGTAATATGTGAAAACATAGTCTCAACATTTGCAAAGATGGGTACTTGTAAAGTTGTTATTGGTATGGTAACATCAAGAATAGAGTCCAAGATGGATTGAGTATTGGAAACACTTGTCATGAAAGATTTAAAGACTCATGATCCATAGCAAATGATGATCATATCCATATATCACATTGTAGTGTAGAAAAATGCATACCTTTGCATTTTTACACTTAATTTGGACCTGTTTTAGCACTCCTTGCATTAAATTTCCTTTAGGTCACTTATTATGGGCCCCTAAGACCCATTTTTATTCATCCTGTGGCATATTTCAACTCAACCTAACCAAAATCCATAAACAACTATTAATCTTGGTAACCCACCCTTTGAAATTACAAAATAAGTCTTGTGGGACCAAGACACACTTGGTGGTATCTTAGCCCCCCTTAGTGGGACCAAGAGGGCACCTAGGGCGTCTTAGTTCTTAGGGATTTATTTTTTAGGAATTAAGAGAAAGAAATGAAAATATTTGATTTAAATTAGCATTTTGATAGCTTTTGGGATCTAAACTCGGGTTATTAGATAGGAATGCCTATAAAAGTAAGATTCACACCCCATTTTTCACATAATAAAATAAGGAAGACATAAGTTGAGTTGGAGTTAAAGCAAGCTTGAAGGAGAGTTTCAAGAAGAAAGGAATTGAAGTCTTGGAGCAGCCTTCTATTATATTTTTGTAGGTTTTCAATTCCATTTCCAAGTCAATATCTAGCATTTCCAAAGAATAATGATGGATGCCTATAGAGGATCATGAGAGATTCTAGGTTGGAGATGCAACTAGCTATTCATCCAAGCCTAAGGAATTGTTTCTTGATTGATTCCATTTTCCATTGTTGTTCTATTTTCTGCCCAATGTATATTTCATGTTTATGACTTATTACGGTGATTGGAGGTATCCTTTGTAGGTCACTTTCATTTGCATCTTAGAAATTCTATTCTAACACATTTGAATATGGTTTCTCCATGTTCTATCTTGCATAATATTAGACACAATTAAGAGTAGGGCACACACACATTTCCATTTTTAGATCTATGCATTTTCATCAAGGTTTAATTACCAAACAAGGGTTTGACCAAGGAAAACCCCCATAAAAAATTTACAATAAATTTTCCTTTGTTTTGCAAGTTATTTACAAGTTCAGATCTAAAGACTTGGTGAAGAAGGAAGTGCAAAATATGGACCTCAAGACCACATTCAAAGATTTCAAAAATTCAAATTAGGATTGAGATGGTAGCAAAGGTTCCTTAGTCCTCTAGGTAGAATTTTGCAGAGATTCTTTTGGATCCTATTCTAACATTCAAAGATTCTGCATCTGTCCTAAAAAATAACAGTAGGACTAATAAGACAGTAAGGGAATCTTAGTCATCCATAGCATATTTTAACATCTTCTTTGCATTTCCAGAATCCTAGTCTCATTTCTAGACTTCTGAGGTACACACATCCTAACTTCTTGTTGCATAATTTCATCATTTTCATTCATCATTTAGCTTGCACTATTAGGTTTTGTAAGTTGAATGTTAAAGTTTATTTTCCAAGCTTTTGCTTGGTGGTGAACCCCTTAAAGTTGAAGGAACCCCCTCCTAGGTCTTTTCGATAATTGATTCACCTTTTAGGTTGATAGTCAATTCAATTGGGATCCCTACGACATTATTGAGTGACCAAGGGAGAATAAGAGTGGGAATTTTCTATCCCATTTCCCATTTCCCCTTTAGTTCATTTTTGTGAACTCAAAATTTTAGAGCATTCATTCTTGCATTAGTGAAAGTGCATCTAGGGTTTCTTATATTTGCATTAGTGAAAGTGCATATAGGTTAAATTTTTTCTTTCTTGCATCATTTTATGTCATTCAAAAACTGAAAAGTACATTGTTCATTATCCTAATTGCATTTAGAAACATTGTTATTGGATTCAAAATTAAAAAGGTTGAATTCAACTTTGCATCCAATTGCTTTCCATTAGTTACTTTTTCTTGTATTCATTTACATAGTGTTTTGTTTCTAAACATCAGGTTCTTAGGTAGGAAAATTGGGAAAACTGTTATCAACTCAGATTCTATTTATTTTCTATAAAAAATCCTTACTGAGACTAAAACACCCTTACTAGCATCTTATTCCCTCTGTAAGGTTTTGGTCTAGAATCCCACTTGAGTTGTGTGCTATCTTTTCTAGGTTCTGGAACCTCCAAATTTCTTTAGGAGGAAAAAGATGCCCTTCCTAGAATTCTAGTCCATATGGAGTTTGAGGTTTTAGTTTTCAAGGTTAGACAATGAATTTTTGTGGTTTTGTTTGCTATAGTTAGTTTGTTGTTTCAGTTTGTCAATTTATTGTTTCACACATTTCCATAGTTCATGTTTACAATTGCTTGATAAAGATAGATTATAGCACTTTCATTTTTTTAGGCATAGATTTCATTTTACATTCATTAGAAAACCAAAACACAAAAAACATTAAATTTAAACAAGCATAGGTCCATGGTTATTTAAAGTATGTCAAAACCCTTTTTCCAAGTTAGTGTAACCCTCAAGCCTTTTAGTAGTGATGACTTTGATATGTTAGATGAAGCCCTTGAAGACTTCATCTAATAAATTTCATCCACTAAGAATTGTTCAAAAAAACCTAAACAAAGAGAAGTAAATGTGATTAAACCTCAACTTATCCTTTATCTGCTTTCAAACAAACCTCAACCTACAAACAAACCTGTCCTTATCCTTGAAGCACCTAAAGAAAATATGTTGCAGAAATTAAGTTATAATACTATTGACCATACATATAACACAAGGAATAATAGACAACCTTAATCTAATCCCATTTCATTACCATTGCCAAATCCTATATTTCCTAGTGCTCCTTGTTTACCATTGCATAATGAAAAGGAATATGATCTTGTTGAACAACTTAAGAATACTCCTCTTAATATTTCCTTATGGGATCTTATTCAAACCTCACCTAGTTACTACACTATGCTTCAAATAGCCTTACAACAAGTTGTGATTTCTCCTAGTACAAATGAAAATGATGTGGCAGCTCTAATACAAGGAATGAATACAGTTAAGGGTATGTGCAGGATCATCATGGAAAAAACAGGCCCTTAAGTGGCAAAAAATTTAGAAAAATAAAAGTTAGGCAACTTGACATAAAAATTTGAATAAGTTATCTATATTATTTCAAAAATATGTAAGAGTAGAATCTGTAGCAAATTGAATGTAGTTTCTAAACTACTAGGTTTATTTAAAAAAAAAATCTATTTGGTGAAAATTTGAAATTTCAATGTAGTAGCACTTAAATTTCAAATAAGAAGTATGTGTCTGTTTGACCACCCTAACCACAATAAAATGATAATATTTTTTTATAAGATTTTAGATATAAGTAGAAGACTCATGTATTGATGTGATGCATATTTTTTTGTAATTTTTTTCCAAGTAAATAATTAATTATGAATTTTTTATTACAACTTTTAAAAAATATAAAAAAATCGTATGTTTGACCACCTTAACTTGGTCAAACCTTCATGAAATTCATTTTTTTTTAATCCTATAGTATTCAAAGCATATAATGTGACACATATTTTGGATTCAAAAAATGTGATATCGTTTGAAAGCTATGGATGTTTTTCAATCAACCTATCAATTAGGACTTTAGGCGTAATTCAAATAGAAAATGAATAATAATTATTTATTAAATTCAAAGTAAAGCATAATTTATATTGATGGAAAGTTGAGAATATCCTTTAAAAACCCTTTTCATTTCATCAATTGTGGGTAAAAAAAAGTTGTCAGCCACATACCCTACACATACCCATAATATCACCACTTTTTGTCCCATCATGATCTTGCACATACCATTAATGTAGACATTTCCTTTCACCAACATGAGCTCCCTCCCTTGGAGATGAGAAATAAATATGATGCACTCATGATAATAGTTAGATACAACAACATAGGAATAAAAAGGACCCTTGTTGATAATGGCTAAGCTTTGAATGTGTGTAGTGTGAACCTTTTAGATAAGTTGGGAGTGGATAAATAAAAAATGAAACCTGATTCCTTATCAATTCAAGGATTTAAAAATATTGGAAAGTAACTACTCAGTGTGATTACTTTTCCTATTTCAATTGGAAAGGCTACCTTATAGACCCCTATTCATGTTATGCTTCATGACCATTCATACAATATTCTTTTAGGAAGACCATGTATTTATGAGGTGCATGTAGTTCCTTTGACTCTTCATCATATCATGAAGTATGTCTATAAAAATAGGATATACAAAATTGAAATTGATCCCGACCCTGAAAGTTGTTTACAAGTTGAAAAAGGAAACACTAGTCCTCTGAAAACATTAATTTTAACATAAAAAATCAAACCTATGGAAATAGTGTAAAAATTAATAGATGATTATTGGAGTTCCTTGGAGTTCACACCTTCATTTATGGGAGAATATATAATCACAAGAAAGGAGATGAAAAAAAAAAGCAACCAATGGTTATGTCAACACAGAACTTGAGAGAAAACTCACAAGCATCTACCTCATCTACTCTTGAAGAAGATACAAGCTACACAAAAAAATTTGATGAGATAGATTATCAACAACCACCAAACCTGAAAGAAATGGAAATACTTTATGGGAGAGGTTATGAACTTATGAAGCAATTGGGTTATAGTGGAAAAGGATGTGGAAAGAAAGAACAAGGAATTCATGTTCCTATGGAACCTAACATGCAAGACATGAATTTTTTTTTTGGGATACTATCCTTCTAAGATAATGAAAGCAAACAAGAGACCTTCATTAAAGATCAACACTGTTATGTGTAAACCAAAAATCACCCTCACTTTAAAACATCTAGTATTGCTTGGTATGAATTCTGAACAATCATGGGAATACTTTGAAGATGATGAAGCCTTGAAACAAATGCTAGGAGTTTAAGATAAACCATCTACTCCTCCTCACAAGAAAAAGGATACATGTTCTAAGATTAGCACCAAGAAAAAAGATGGAGAACAGGAGAATGGTGAGATAGACATGAAAATGAAGAATACAACCCTGAATTTCCAAGATCAAATGTGTTTCCTTTAGGGGATGTTGTGGATATATAAATGGACATCAATGATAAATAGAAAATGATTAAGATAGGAAAATGCCTCGGTGATGGAGAACAAGAGGATATTGCAACTTTGCTTCATGAATTTCCCAAAATTTTTGCTTGGAATTATTTGGACATGCCGAGAATTGATCCTAAAATTGTAACACATAATATAGTCCTTGCTGAAAATTCTAAGCCAGTTAAATAGAAGATTTGAACAATGAACCCTAAAATAGCCTTACTAGTTAAGGAAGAATTTGAAATACTCCTTGACGCACTTGGATTCATAAGACCTATAGATTATTCTCCTTGGATCTCAAACATTGTCGTAGTCACAAAACCTGACAATTGTAATAGGATGTGTATATATTTTCATGATTTGAATAAAGCATCTTTAAAATATGACTTTCCCCTTCCTAATATTGACATGATAGTAGACTTGACTGAGGGACATGCTTTGTTGTCTTTCATGGATGGATTTTCCAGATATAATAAAATTTTCATCAACCCCCAAGATCAATACAAAACAATATTCACAACTGTTTGGGGAAAATTTTGTTGGGTTATGATGCATTTCAGACTGAAGAACACATGCACGACATATCAATGAGCTATGACACTAATATTTCATGATTACATACATAATATTTTCAAAGATTATGTTGATGATATATTCTAGCTAAATCTTTAACAAGACAAGACAACATGAATGTTCCTGAGAAGATTTTTAATTGAATTTAAACATACAATATGAGATTGAATTTGAAAAAGTGTGTCTTTGGTTTAAATAGTGTAAAAATTGTAGGTTTTATCATATCTCATAGAGGCATTGAGGTAGACACAAATAAAATTGATGCTATCATTAACATGCCACCTCCTATAAATATCTCTCAGCTGCATGTACCTTACAAGGAAGAGTTTAAGCCATTTGATTATTCATAGCATCCTTAGCATATCAACTATTACCATTTACACATCTCCTCAAAAAGGATGTGCACTTTGATTGGAATGAGGATTGTAAATAGGATATTGAGAGTTTGAAAATACCTTTCAACTCCACCTATTTTACAACTCGCTATGCAAAACAAACCATTTATCCTTTATACAACTGCATCATCCCTTGCTCTCATAGCATTGTTGGCTCAACAAGATGAAAATGGTAAAGAACATCTTGTTTATTACATTAGTAGAATATTGATTGATTATGAGATGCAATACACAATGATAGAAAAAAATGTTTGGCTCTTGTATTCGCTACCAATGAGTTGCGACATTACTTATTGAATGCTGGAATACAAGTGATGAAAAAGTTTGACCCTTTAAAACACCTTTTCACTAAAAAAAACTTATTTGGACACTTAGCTAAGTGGGTAATGTTGTTGACTGAGTTTGACCTTAAATTTTTTTCACAAAAAGAAATTAAGGGACAAGCCTTAACCAAACAATTGGTTGATGCTCCTTCTCCTTTAGCGTTACCTAGTAATGATTCTTTCCTTGATGATAATGTGTTGACAATCGAAGAAGATACATGGGAATTGTATTTTGATGTTTCTAAGTGCAGAACTAGCTCCGACATAGGGGTTATAATAAAATATCCCACAAAAGAGCCTATTCCCTTATCATATCACTTAAACTCCCTATGCACAAATAATACCGCTGACTATGAAACATTACTCATTGGATTGTGTGCCACTCTAGTTATGGGAGCTAGAGACATTAAGATATTTGGTGATTCATAATTAGTCATCAAACAAATAAGCAAAACATATCAAATAAAGCATGCCAAATTATCAAAATACAAGGATCTCACAATGAAATTGTTAGAGAATTTTGAATCATTCACCATTGATAACATCCCTCAAAAAGATAATCATCATGCGGATGCAATGACAAGTGCAACTTCTCTTTTCTCCCCTCAATATCCTTCGAGAGACTTTACCTTCATTGTGCATATAGTTATGAAACCATTGATCAACAATAAATTAGATGAAACTATGTTAGAAAAAACAACTGAAGACTCTAGTGAATGGTATGATACGATATTCAATTATTTGAAAGATGGTACCTTTCTTGAGCCAACCAATAAAAAAACTCATTCTCGTCTTCAAAAATTTGCATCTAGATATATCATCCTGGTGAACATCTTATATAAGAGATCCTTTGATGGCCTTTTTCTTAGATGTATTAAACAATCCAAAATCCTTATAGCACTTGAACAGGATCATGCAAGTTCTTATGGGGGGAATTTTGAAGGAAGATAATTAGTTCAAAAGATAATCTGCATGGGATATTACTGGAGGAATATGGAAAGAGATTGCTTCAAATATGTTAAGAAATGTCATAAATGTCTAGAGCATCAAAATTTAATTCATGCTTCTGCCTCTGAGCTTCATGCACAAGTTCCTATTTTTCCATTCTTGGTATGGGGTTTCGATATTATTGGAAAAATATCTCCACCTTCATCCGTTGGAAATACATTTATAATTACGATAATAGATTATCTCATGAAATGGGTAGAAGTTATCCCCTTGCATTCAAAAATTGCCAATGTAATATGTCGTTTCATATTGGAACACATTATCACTCACTTTGGACTTCCTTCTGCATTAGTTTAAGATAATGGGACACCATTTAAGAATAATGATGTTAAGAAGTTATTGGAAACATTTAATATACAACATCGATTCTAAATGCCTTATTACCTACAATCTAATGGACAAGCAGAATCAACTAACAAAACTCTTGAGAAAATCCTAAGGAAAATGGTGAACAAACATAATAAAGACTGACATATGCAATTAACATATGCGTTATGGGCTTATCGTACTAGTATCAGAACTTCAACGGGAAACACACCTTACAACCTTGTTTATGGTATCGAGGCAATTATGCCCCTAGAGTTAGAGATTCCCTCCTTAAGAATCACTCTTCAAGGGCTAATTGATGACAATACTTATAAGGAACAATGATTACATCAACTTGAAATGCTCGATGAAAGGTGCATCAACACTCTAGAACATCAATGCTAACTCTCATCCCTTGCTCATTTAACAAGGGTGACTTGGTGCTATACGAGAATCAACAAAATATCAATGCTAACTCGATGAAGAAAGTAAAGTTTAGCCCTAATTGGTTAGGACCTAATGTAGTTCAAGAGAGCTATGGGTCTAGAGCATACCTAATATCCAAAATGGATGGTACACCTCTTTGAGAACCTATCAATGCTACACATTTGCATTGGTACTATGCCTAGTATTTTTGAATAGTGTGAGCTCTTAAAGCAGTGTTGTTAGAGATAATGGATAGTATGCCATTGTCTCTCGCAGTTGCTTCATTCTTGACACCTAGTTTGTTGTGTCTTGAATATTGGAGTAGTGGGTCCAATGTTTTTTGGATTCTTTAGCTATCATGCTGTTCAAACCTTATGGTGTATGTTATGTTGGATTAAATCCTTATTGGCATTTAATATTAAATCACAAGTGCATTTAACCTAGCATAACATACTACATCATAAATTTAAGAAAGATTAAGAAGAGACATGTTAGATCATGGAGATATTTATTGAATAGTCTAACAAATATTATTTAATAAATCACATTTCCATCTAACATATAACTATAAAATTGAAACATGCTCATATGTATATATATCAAATTTTTTTAATACATTTAATCAAATATTACAATGTCACTATGGCCTATGGTTGTTGGATCCCTCAAGATCTGGTGTCCACACCCATCAAGAGATGGTGGTGTGTGATCAAGATCTACTCATGGTAGACATCTCCCACATAGTCCATATTGCCCTATGTAACTCACCCTCACATATCAATGCCTCCACATGCTCTCGATCTGTGCAGTCTCTACCAGCCTGGATTCTATCATTCTCTCTTTGTAGCACTTTGCCTATGATTGTAAGATATCTTCTCTCTCAGATCTTGAAGTTTCTTGAGCCTCCTCTAACTCCACCTCCACTGCTAATGCCTGACCCTCAGATCGATTAGCGCACTTGGATACGCTATCATATGATCCCCTAAGCCTCACATAAGGATTAAACAGGTCCATGAGATGCACCATGAAATGTGGGGGAATGCACTTTGTGATAACAACCTCATTTATAGGAAGGGGTGGCACTATCTCTATAGCTTCACATTGGAAGAGGTCCTCAGGATCTATCATAGGCCCTTCAAGATATAAGTTATAAGAATAATCAATATACATCATCATAATATATACATATACATGAGCATGATATCCATAAAAACATTAAGCATAATAAAAATAAATATCATCACTTCGGTCTATAGCATGATCCATAGGAATCTTGAATGCCCTACTACTCTCCTTTTTCTCTCAGACAGTGGTGCATGCATATTGTGACCTTGTAACCTGTATGGAAACTGTATCTCTCTACTTAGGTCTAGAAGGACTATCCTCACCTCTATCATTGTCCTTGATCATAGGCTGGCTCTCCTCATCCTATGTCTCCTCTTCATTCTCCTCTCCCTCATAGTGATGCAATTTTAGAGGAAGAAAATCACTCTCACAATCTCAAATTAACAAAACTCAAACAAATTTCTCATTTCCTTTTCAACTAGGACTCAATCCCTCTTCACAAAATGTTGTATTCAAGACACCAAAATGAGATAAAAGCATAAACACATTGTATATTCTTCAAAATAGATTAGACATCAACCAATTTATTGACCCATACCTTATCATCAACATAAACAACTCAAACTTGTGAACTTACAATGTTGACTATCCCAATCAGCAAACTATGCCTTTTTAGTCCTCATCAATGAAAAACTTCAAATTCCCCATGCCCATTCTTTTGGATGATGCCAAAAACATATTCAAAAAGCCTGCATAGACTTATCAAACCAACCACCATACCTTGAGCAAGTTATTTTATCAAACACCAATCTTAAAACCATCAATTTTGATTCCAATTAATGACTGTCATAAATGTGCTACCATGGCACTCAAACATAAACTTTAATTTCCAAGGCACAACCAACCAACTAAATGCTTAAGACATCTTCATTTGAGTGAAAATAGTAACTAAAACTCTTCACAAGATCTCCCTTACACACAATTCTTATTTCCTTGATAAATTGTTTACATTCTTTGTAGCCCTGCAATAAGAGACTTTCAATCATATCCTTTTATACCGACAACAAACCAAGACTATAAGAGGCCTTTTAGATACCTTTTAAGGGTTCTCAAAGAATATCAAAAGATCTCTATTGGTTACTTTGAGAAAACTATCTCAAACATGACTGTATTGTCCAAATTAGGCCTAATTAGCCCTTGTTCACACAAACCCTTATTGTATTTACTACTCCCAAGTTCATTCCACTTTTCCAATTCCACAAACAAGTTTAGATATGATTATATATGATTTAACAGTAGACTCCCATCCTTTTTCAACCATTTTCCAACAAACTTCAATCATTCACCATGACTGTCCTAACTCCTCTGTATTAACAGGGTAGACTTAGAAAAAGAATAGACTCAAGCTTGAATATGCACCAAAACTGGTTAGTTTTAAAGAACCATAATTTTCTTTATCCACTGTTACCCTACATTAGGGTTTCAACTCGCCAAGAAAAACTTGCTCATATCTTCTGCAAATCTTAATGGATTTAAATGAAACAAAATGAAAATTCAAGTAGATTCATAGGGCTATCAAGTACACTAGAGGAGGAGGGGTTATTTGTTCAAAATATGGCCGTACAATGGCCAGGAACAACAAAAATGCAGAAAAATAATAAAGTAACAGAGTTTTTCATTGAAATACTTCTTCTTACAACAACTCCCAACCTTCCTCGAGATTTGTGAAGGTTCAAAATGATTTTAAAGACTACTACCAATGCCTAAAACTATCTCCTTAGCTAACTAACCTTTGATTTTCCTCTATTTGGCCTTTTTTTGCATTTTTACAATTTTGTATTGACATCATTTTGTCAATTTTTGCACTTTTCACCTTTATGCCCAAAATGACCCAAAATTACAATCTAATACCTAATACATGCTAAATGTGACCTTTCAGGTCTTATTTCAACATGGAATCAACTAGACTAAATCAAAAGCTAAAATTTCCTCATGGAGGCATGTTCTTGCAAAGGTGCACCTGCACCACATAGTCATTGTCTTATGACTCCTCATCCCCATATAGAAATAGATCTGCTCAATCTACCCTCCTACCTGACTCCTTGTCATCCTCCTCTAGATCCGGTAAAGGTCCTACAAAGCCCATAGGATAGTCCATAGGAAAGATAGCTCTTGGCCAAACCACCTCCCACCACTCATCGTACTCCTCTGTCATGTCAAGATAATCTGAACTGGAGGCTAGGGGTATGTCCATGTCCTCATCTGCATTACTCTAGATGAAATCATCTACTGTGGGTCGTTTAAGGCCCTTAGGTATGTGGGAACTTCGTACCGACCATTTGCATGAAGACCGTAGTATTGGTCATCTCTATACCTACCTAAACTGTCTCATGATGCAATTGTAGTAGAAGGGTCTCACTACGTGATCGCGTCATCCCAGTAAAAGCCTCTCCCTATGCATCTGCCTCATCTGCCCTATAGTGTTTGGCTAGAATAGCTCCATCAAATAGGGTCTCCATACAATATCCTCCTTGCTTAGTCTATCAAATCTAACCATCCAAAAGAGTACATCACCATGCTTCCATGCTTGTCTAAGAGGATAAGTGAAGGCTTGCATGGGTATCCCACCACTATCACAATCAAAAATCCTATTGGTTTGGTATAGGTAATGCACTCTAGGATCCAAGTCTATAGTAAAGTGTAGTGTAGCAAACTATTCATCTTGCCATCTGTAAACTGACCCAAGTCATAGTACAGGTGTGCTAGTATGCTCTAACCACCTACAAAAATGACACAATAGTGCTTCATGTCTCGGATAATGTGCACTAGTCCCCCCTCTAGATGTTCCTCATGGCCATCAGGAACTAGTACTAATGCTACTGTGAGATTCATAATGCATATGACAAGTGGTGATTGTGCATGTAGAAGCCATAAAAGCTCAATGCACGGTCCTATGATCCTACAGTGAACTGGCTTCCTTAGGTAGTACTCGATGTTAGACCACATCTCCTCATAGCTCCTTCCCTATGCTAGAAAAACCATCTCTCCTTGGATGGGCACCCACAGTATGTGGTGCATGTCCTTACTGTGATAGTCATCTATCTTGTATGCATATGAAAGGTGTAGGTGTTTGCATCCCATCTCTTTGCCATTTCCATTAGCATGGTGTCATGATATTGCATCGCTAGCAAGACATAGGCCTAGTAGAGGCCGATTTCTTGGAGGATCTGCATGTCCTCCTCAGGAAGTTGGTTGATAAGCTCTCGTAGACAACTAAATTTTTGGCCACCCAAGTGCTGGCATGGTTGAGTTGTAGTCTTCCATAGAAAAGAAGGAAAATTTCATTCAAAAACATCTTAAAAACTTAAATTTTTGCTTTCATGATCAAAAGGTGTGCAAAAGTTGCTCTAGAATATCTTAATTAAGGGTTCTAGACACTTTATTCCTTAACTAGGACACTTTGTGACAAAGTGGGACACTTTGTAATTGTTACTCATTTTGTTTCTTGTGAAATTGAGTGAGTTAAAAGTGTATGCAAACTGAATAATGAAATGCATTTCACATCAATCTTCCCTATATTGCATTCAGATGTATAAACATAAAAATCAAAGAGAATACATCTTTTAGTAATAGATTGTTGCATTTATACAGGTGAATATAATATTGAAAAGATTTACACAAATATTGCTGAAAGACAATCTTTATTGAATCAAGAGTTCAAATCTATCTTACACAAGCCATGAGATATAGCTTGTCCAATGTAAATAAAGTACAATATATACACAAATGGATTGAAAGAATGAAAATGCATATATAAGGGAAGAGGTCAGTCATTTCTTGATGATTGGTCAGAGTTCATTGTCCTGCATGGTCTTCAGGTCCAAGTTGTCTTGTGTCCTCTATAGCTCCCTATTTCCATGTCCTGCATCTGAAAGAGTTGCAATGAGGTTAGAGTACAACTCTAAGAAATAATGGTCTCTAACACTACATATACATCCACCCTCTAGTGTATAGTTTTCCCTTTACATGCATTAAACAAGAAATAAACTATTCATGTCCAAAGAAAAGAGAGAAAAGAAATCATCAAGCCTCTAGGCATATGCATATGTTTTTTCTAACTATTTGTTTCATGTGCATATATAGGGAAATCAATGTTCTTGTTTTATCAAGTTTCAACATGTAGGATGAAACGTGGCTCCTGCAAGGGTTGAGCTTGATGTGCTATATTGATTTTCTTTTAATGATATGCTGAGATCATTCATCAAATGAATCATTTCTCTATGGTCCACACAAATAAGTAACTACCATCTATTGTAGTGAGCTAATAGCCATTGTCATATGTGATATTTAATTGTTCATGAGGATCATAAAGTATGAAAATAAAATGCCAATGTTAAAGGAATGTATTGAGAAATACTGAATTTGATGCAAGAAATAAACACAAATGACAAGTGATAACTCAGTTTAAACACTGCATTGATATGATAAAGTGAATTTAGCTCTCCTCATTCAATTTTTGAGATAGGAATGTTCTCAAAATAGTATGCTGGTACAAATAAGCAGTACATATAGGGCATGGTGATAAGAGCAAATGAAATTCTAAGTTCAAAATGCTTGTTGGAAGAGACAAAGAAATCCAAAATCTGCATGTTTTCATGGATGCACAAAATAATCATGAGAAAAGGAAAGAAAAATATGCTCATTAGTGGCTTAAATGTTCAAGCATTGGGGGAATTTTAATTCAGAGAATGCATCATGCGGATACAAACAGTTTGATAGCCTACTACAGGAAGGCAAGAGGGAGTGCTAAAGGTATGCCATGATAGTAAAGTAAAGAAACTTGCATATTGAAATAATAGAATGCAAAAGATATCCTCGCATGACAAGAAATCACAAGGACAACAAAATAAAGGGATGACACCACCATTAGTATGAAATTGCATATGGAGTAGAGTGATCATAAAGAATGTTGTAGATATCATTGAAGTTGACAAATATGAATTCATGAAAATTAGCCTTGAATAGGATCATAACAGGGGTGCATAAATGAAAGAAAATACACATGAGAATCATAGAAGATTTGTACAATTATTGTTTAGAGACAAAGCAATGAAAATGGATGATATATAGTTGTTATCTCAACATAAGATTGTACATAAACATTAGAAAAATGAGGGCAGTTTGTGGAAGAGGACCAAATAATGACAATTACATTTTCTGTATGTAAATGAAGCCTATCGTGATATAATTGTTGTTTAATTACATAAAAGGATCTGGAGCAGAGATATAAAAAGTCAATCTCAATTGAGTAAATAGAGCATATTCATAACTAAAACACTGTCCTTAGCTTATGAAAGAAAGCTTAATGGAAATCTATATTGCTTGAGAGTCAAGACATGCAATATAAATTCACATGAAAGCTATAATAGTTATCAATTTTTTTTGCAATGGCTTATGGGCTGTGAAGAGCCATTGGCTATAACAGGGAAATCAAATGCTTTAATAAAAAAATATTGTTTCCATAAAAGGGTAGCTTGATGCTCTATCATCATGATCATAGGAAAAAGAAGCATACCATTACAAATTGAGTTGAAATTACAAAAAAATCATGGCTTGCAAAACAATGTAAAGGGTAATGCAATACCAAGTTTTAGAAAATCTCCAATATAGAGGTCCAAGTTAAAATTGGAAAGTATTATATACTATTGGTTGAAGATAGTTCACTGTGCAATTATAGTTCAAGTATATGTGGAGTTCAGGGACAATTGACAGTAACTCATGTATCGGGCTCCCATAATTGTGATGTTCTAGCAACCTAGTTTGGAGAAGTGCCTATATGGAAAGATGGTTCTTTATTCACTATGAGTACTTTTTCTAACAAGTTGCTACAGGTCTCAGTTGCACAATCATTCTTACAAACTATGGGAAATTTTTTATGAATAAACAGTGATCATGATAGCCATGCAGTCATTGAGGTAAAGTTAAGAATGCTTAGGATTCCTGTTATTAGGGTGTGGATAAAGCTTCACGTTACAGTAAAAATGAGGAACACAAGTGAGCTCACAGATAAATATCAACAAATTTTAAGATACAAGAAAAGATGTGTAGGGTTTTGAAATCTTACCCTTACTGTGTAGGGGCATTGGGTCATACAACAACTTTATGTTTCTCTCATAGAATAGTATGAGTCTGCTAGGAAAGACAAAGGTCACAGGTAATGTATAATGAAATGATTTTTTCTTAAAACCCATTTGGGATTTTTTCCAAAAACAAAGGATATTGAAGTTTGAATACAAAGCCTTTAGAATAAAGAATGAATAATAAGGGAGGATGTAGATTTGGGGTGTTTTTGAGATAAAGCTACATAATACTAAACAAAAATGGTTGTAACCTGGTGAAGCCCTTGATAGGTAAGGTCGTGGTCATCAAAATACAGATCAAGCTGCAAGATTGAAAGTAAACATGTACAAAATTGGAGGACTCAAAATATGGAACTTACATTCTCTACAAGAAATATGGAGTAACAATAGCATTATTTTTCTTCAAAATGAAAAGAGAGTAATGAAGAATGCATTATTAAAATTGCTTACCTAAGCTTGTTCTTTCATATTTGCATAGAATATGCTTATGAGGACTTGACATATGTTCAAAATCTTCTATTTGAATCTCCAGAAAATTCAAACCCTCGGCGACAGTGTCAGTTGAGCTTCTTTGTGAAGCTTTTGCAAAAAATGAAATGAATTTCATTTCTTTTCCATGTTTTTGTTTTAGGGTTTTAGAAACCCTAAATGCTAAATGCCGATGGATTTTAGCCATTTTTTAATATTGAAAATCAATTACAACTAATGTGACCCCAAGGGCGCCCATATGGAGTTTTTAATGCCTTAGAAATTTTCTAAAATGTTTTAATGAAATGGCACTTCATATAACTCGATGGAGGTGAGTGTTTTCCTAGCCTCATCGAATTTTTGGAAATATCCTTAAATTTTTGCCATATTTATAAAAAATGTAAAACTAATGACTTAAAGGTGTATTTATAAACCTTAAGTCATTTAGTTATTTATTTTTTTGATGCAAAATTATATGAGTTGAAAGTTGTGCTTTTAAATGAAAATTAAGGAGGGAAACAAAATAAAGAGAATATGGGGAAGTTTTTTTTAGTTGGGAGACATATTCCCATGTTTTTAGGGGATATTAATGCATGTTGTTGGTAGTTTTGTCTACCTAAGGTATTTGGTTTGACCAAAAACCTTCTTCCTCACATGTTGTAGGTGGTATTGAGGGAATCTGGAGCCTTTTTTCTAGGATTTTCTAGGGCATCCGATCCAGGGTGGTTACTTGCTCTTACTTTGGTGCAACCACTTGGGTGGTGATATATTTGCTCATGTATTTAATTTTGGAGCTCAATTCATAATTTGCATATTTTTTGGAGAGTCTTCATCACAAATTTTCAGCATTTCTCTGTAACTCAATCAGTCATGCAAACTATGAGTACCTTGAAAGATTAATAGCATTGACACACTTTTACCTTCTCATCACTTGTTATTCTTGTGTACATGTCATTGGGATTGATCAATATACTTGTGAAAATTTATGCTTTTCCCTATATTTTGTGTTTGATAAAAAGTACCTACTTTGCAAGAAAATATCAGTTTACAGGTTATTAGTTGTGCGAGCAATACAAGGTTTCAGGTTATGAAATTTGTCCTTTTCTTTTTGGAGTTGTGTATAAGAGCCTTCTCATAAATTACTTATGTAATTGATATGCAAATATGAGTAGTGTAATTTTTCTATCAATCTGTTAAATAAAAGTGTAACAGAAATTGAGTTTGCATGCTTTTAGTCAGCTTAAGTATTTCATCATAGGATATAAATCTTTTCATTTGAAAATTATTATTTTCTTTCCCTTTTCTCTAAAAGAAAAAATAGAACTTTTAGGTTAAAATAGTAAAGAGTCAACTTTCTTTGGAGGTACTTTTTTGTCATAGGGTCACCCACAACCTTAGAAAATTTCCCATGTTGCTCATGATTGGATGTGTTTAATCTCAACCCAGGTGCAATTCATAATAGTTAATAGTTTTGGCATGCCTGGTGGGATTGTCGAATCAGATAGTTCAAAGAAAAATATGGATGTTGCTGGTTTTGATATGCTGCCAACATTTTATAGGCCTTCAAGAGGTAGATTCTAGCATATCTGGTGACTTCCACTATGGGTAAAGTTTAAAACTAGTGCTGTGAAGCTTTACATGAAAAGGATTTAGAAAAGAATTTCAAAATCCTTTGAATATTTGTAGTTATCTCCACCTAGAATGAAGAGTAGGTCTGTTAAAAGAGTGTCCATTTCAAAGAGGGTTCAATCAACCCCACCAAGTTTCAGACCAAATTCTAAAGCTAGTTCAACTATAGTTACAACCTCTATTCCTATTGTTTCAGTTCAGGTCAATCAACCTCTAGTTGTGCAAATGGCTAGAAATTAGCCTTTTGTACCATTCAATGGAGGCAATCCATTGAACTCTGCCCAACATGATGACATCCCTGTAGCAGCCTTGAAGAGCTTGCCATTTTTTATAGGAGAAGATAAAACAACTCCTATTGAACATATTAGAGATGTGGCATCTCTTTGTGGGTTTCACCATATAACCCATGAGAATGTAGCTATTAGATTTCTTGCAGCCTCCTTTAAGGGAAAAACATTACAATGGTTTAGAGGTCTACAAGTTGGGTCGATTGAAACTTGGGATTAATTAGGAGATAAGCTGCATAAGCAATTTCAGGACAAGTTTGACCACCTGTCATTGGTTGAACAGTTAATGACTATAAAAAGAGCTCCTCAGGAGCAAATGTTAGATTTTAACTTTAGATTTCAGAAAACTTGGGATAGAATCCTAGCTACTATGAGGCCTTCTCCTAAGCATGCATTTTTGTATTATTTGAAAGCTATAAATAGTGAAATAGTAGTGATGACACAATCAATGGAAGGGGTATCTTTACCAGATGCTTATGAGGTAGCAATAAGAGTATAAAATTGTTTAATTTAGGAAGGTAAGATTGCCCCTAGGCCACCAATGCCAATATTTCTTGAAATATAGCCTAGTATGCCACTTCAAATACCACCTTTTACACCTTTTCCAACTATTCCAGTGTCACCAGCTACTATTCCAGCTGCTGTTATAGTTGCTGCAAGTCAAGAAAATACCACTACAAGCTGATCCCAAGAGCTTTAAGAGATCAAGAATTTGCTGTAAACCTTTGATAAGAAATTGGTAAACTTAGAAAATAAATAGTCATACAACAAAACTTACCAACAACAAAATCAAGCTACAAATTAGCCTCATCAAGATCAGTAGTATCAAGGAAACAAACAACCTTATCAAGGCAATTTTTATGGCCCAAGATAGAATATTAACCCAAGGCCCTTTCAAGTTTATAATCTTGCTCCTATTAATGCAGCCAAGGGCATTGTCCCTATTAAGAATAACTTGGTTGTAGATTATGAATGGTACTATCCTTGAAACTAGCCTCAAAATCAAGCCACGTGTTCAAATGGAATCATCAATCAAGCTTTAATGGTGTAGAGTGTTTCAAACTCACAACAAAAAACACCTAATGATGGAACCTTGTAGAAGCAAGACTAGTCTTCAAGTGAAGCTACTCTTCTAAACTGGCAAGGAGAAGAGTTTTGAGGAGTTAATGCAAATGATTCTCTAATTGCTGCAAACACAAGAGCAAAGAAGAGAGCCTTTGAAATTGAGCAAGAAAATGATGAAGGAAAAGTTGTAACTACAAAAACATCTACATCACAAGTGCCTCACATTTTATAGAGGAATCCACAAGTAGCTGCCAAAGAGCAAACCCACTTGCAAACTGAGCCTGTTGTTGCAAGAGTAAAACATAAGATAAATTTTGAAGTGCCTTTTAATATTTTTGAAAATATGAAAAAGGTGAATATAACAATGTCTATGTGGGTTTCTTTGGCAATACTAGGTCAAAAGGAGCTGTTATAGTTTGCCTTAATAGAAAAAGTGATTAATGAACCTTCAGTTGATACAGTCAGGGCTATTTTCACAAATGAACAAAAAGATAATGATATGCAACAAAATAAACCAGGAAAAGAGTCTAAAAAGGGTGTTAATCCTCCTCCTTTCTATGTGACATTGATTGTAGGAGATAAACTAGTTCATAACTACATGGTTGATAATGGAGCTAGTAGTTCAGTCATGCCAAAGAAGATTGCAGGCTAGTTAGGACTAAAATATTAGCCCCTTGAGAAAGGAGTACTTCAGCTAGACTGTACAACAGTCAATACTATGGGTGTTATCAAAGATTTGGGACTCACATTACATGCTTGTCTGAAACTTTTCTATTCCTCAAGATGTTTTCATTATTTACTTACCTCCTTTCTTTTCCCTGTGTTTATCAAGGGACTTCATTGCAAAGATTGGAGGTTATCTATCATCTGACTTGTCCCATATGCTCTTTCGGACCAGATATGGAACAAAAGTAACTATTAAATCTAAGTCATTGGATAAGGATCACATTGAACCTTATGTGCCAAGTGCAGTTAATGTTAACTATGTTGTTTTTGAAGATAGTGAGCTTGCTGTAGCCCAGGAATTGCAAGCTGAATGTATACTAGAGGTGTTGTTAAATGAGTGGGAAGAAAAAAACATAGTAGATAATCCAAATGAACTTATTTAGGAAGTTGGATTGGAAATTTATGTGCTTCATGAACCTAAAACAGAGATACCAAACTTTGAAAAGAAGGCAAAACTACAATTACCACAATAAAATGAGTTATGGTAGATGTACTTTGATGGCTCTAGGAGCAGAAATGGAGTTGGTGGGGGTGCAATGTTAATCTCTCCATAGGGTGATATGTATTATGCTGCATTCCAATTTTCTTTTTCTTGTTCCAACAATGTTGCTGAGTATGAAGGATTGATTCAAGGTTTAGAATGGGCAAGGAGAAGAGGAATCAACTGTTTGTAGGTATTGGGAGATAGTGAACTAATTATTAATTAGGTAAGAGGGTTAAATGTAACAAAAAATGACACCTTGAAAGCTTATAAGCATAGGGTATGGGATATTATTGAGGAATTTGATGCCTTCAATCTGATTTTTGTCCCTAGGAGTCAGAATAAACATGCAAACAGATTGGCTATAACTGCTGCACAATTTGGAATACCTAATGAGATTAGAAAAGAAAAGGTACAACCACATGTTAAGATAGTTTTTAGGCCCTCTATCCTAGACAACAATATTAATTGGAAGGTCTTTGAAAGTGATGAGAAAATTCTAAGTTTCATGCTTGAAGAGGATCAATTTTCTGTTGTAAATAAGGAAAAGCTAAAACAACAATATGGGGATCAGATTATTCAGCTTAAGTCAAATAAGTTTCCTAGAGGTTTGGTTACATTAAAATCCATTTTTAGTACTGATGATACTCTGAAAAAGAATAAAACCAACATATATATTAAAGAAGACCATTATGAAGAGTTGGAAATCTTTAAAGGTAAACTTCTTAAGATAGGCAAAGTTTGTTCAATTGAAGATAGGAAGGCCTTCATTGCTTTATGCCAAGAATTCCAAGATGTCTTTGCTTGGGATTATTTTGATCTAAAAGGATTTGATCCTAGGATTTATCAGCACACAATTGAATTAGATCCTGATGCTAAGCTTGTTAGGCAAAAGAAGAGACCTTTGAACCCTAAGCTTGAACCTTTAATGATTAAGGAATTGACTAAGCTTATTAAGGGTGGAATTACTTTTCCAATTAAGCACACCTCCTGGGTTTCTAACCTAGTTCTGGTTAGAAATAAAAATGATGAAATCAGATTATGTGTGGATTTTAGAGATCTCATCAAAGCATCTCTAAAAGACCATTATCCATTACCTTCCATGGAGTAGATCCTCCAAGTGGTTGCTGGTTTAGAGAGATTTTCTTTGCTTGATGGATACTCTGGTTATAACCAGGTATTGGTCAAAGAAGATGACTAATACAAGACTTCCTTTACAACAAAATGGGGCAATATGGCCTACAAGAGAATGCCTTTCAGCCTGCCCTTGAATGATGGAGCCACTTTTCAAAGGGCTATGGACATGGCTATTCAAGGCTTAATCAATAGAATTGTGCTCATATATCTAGATGACATCACAATATTCTAAAAAATTATTTTGAACATCCGTGACATCTAAAACAAGTGTTTGAAAGATGCAAGGAATATGGAATCTCCCTTAATCCCAAGAAAAGTATCTTTGTTGTTCATGAGGGTAAGCTGTTAGGACACATAGTGTCTTGTATAAGTGAATAATTGCACCTTTACACTTTTTCCTACATTCTTGCTTCCACTTTAGTGTCCACTCCTTTAGAATCTTTAGTAGGCCCATTTTGGCCCTTGCATTAACCTCTTTCCCTCTCAAGATGCTCCAACACCCCTTTTTAGCAGCCACCCTTGTGTATCAACTTTGCATTGGACTTTGGGATTTTCTCATTCACGTCATTTTGTAGCATTATGTGTCCAGACATTATCATGTCACATGAATGTATGCATGCCATGCTAGCCTCCTGTGATGTGTAAATGATCAGACGACCATTTTTGAGCATGTTTTCCACTTGGAAACCAAGTTTGTCGATGGAAACGGCTTAGGATTCTCTGTAACTGCCCGAGAAGCTTTTTCTCTCCCTTTTTAATTCACTCTTTCCATCCATTTGTAGGTTGTAAGTCCTTCCAAGACTTGCTAGCATTTTTCTAGCTTCATTATAGCTTTTAGTCTCACTCCATCACTTGCTTACAACTTGTTGTAGTAGCATCAAGCTCTTTCAAGCTCTCTTGGCAACTCTCTTTGTAGCCTTCTTTTCTCTTGCAACTCTATTTTATGCTTGTGAGCATCTTGGGATTCCATATCCCCTACTATTTGCATACTTACTTCATGATACGAGTTCTCCTCCTTGAGTGGGGTTTTCTTTTATCACATTCTTATTCATGGTGTAGGTTCTACTCTTGAGCGGGTTTTGATTTCACCACACGCTTTGTTCGTTACTCTCTTTCTTGGCTGTTCGTGGAGGTGGGAACACCAAAATGGGGGTTTGGCTAAGGAAAACCCCTATACAACCCCAAGATTCTCTCCAGATATCATGCTTATAGGTTTTGAAGAAATTTATTCAGTGGAGGCCTCATCACTAGCATGATTGTAAGTATCTCTTTCCTTTCTTCTTCTTAACCTTTATTAGTTTTACTGCACTTTATCTCAGTTCTATCAGTTTCTACTATTTTGCTATATTCTGTAGTTTTAGCATTTGGAGTAGAAGTAGTCACTTAGTTGTTTTCTAAGACATTCTCACTTTCTGGTCCCTACGAGACACCAACACACCTCTGGGATGCCAACACACCGCGTTGTTCTTTATTTTCTATGCTGACGCCCTTTGGTTGAGAGATTATCTGTTTGTTTAGAAGACCTCTGTGATCTGCTCTTTTAGAATTTGAAACTTTCGTGTTGTTCCATTGAGGTAATATAGGGCAGTTCACCCCGTGAGGCTCTCTAAATGAAGAGAACTTGTGAGTAGCAAATCCCCCTATATCACAGTGTCAAAGCAAGGAATCACTATTGACCCTGAGAGAGTCAAAGATATTTTGGAGCTGCCATTACCCAATAATAAGAAAGGACTCCAAAGTTTCTTAGGAAGAATTAAATTTTTAAGGAGATTTATTCCTGATGTTGCAAACCTTTTACAACCCTTGACTGCTATGTTAAGAAAGAATGTAGTTTTTAGCTAGACTATAGAGGCAAAACATAGTTTTGAAGCCATTAAAGAGGATTTAGCATCATATCCCACACTGGTAAATCCAGACTTCACAAAATATTTTATCTTGTATGCATTCGACAGTATTGATTCTATTTCAGCAATGTTGGTTTAGCAAAATAATGAAGGCTTAGAGTAGCCCATTGCATTTTTTAGCCAAGTTTTGGCAGATTATGAGAAAAGGTATTCATTTGTAGAGAAACATGTCTTGGCTATTATTAGAAGGCTCAAGAAATTCAGAACATTGATTTCTAACAATAAGATTCACTTAATGGTGGCACATCCCAGTGTGAAAGAGTACCTGATGAGTAAGGATCTTAATGAGAAGAGAGTTGGATGGATCACTAAAGTCATGGAGTTTGATGTAGATATCAATATCACAAAGTTAGTAAGAGGTAAGGGACTCTGTGAACAACTTGCTTCAACATCAGAAAAAGATAGAAAATAGAGACAAAAGTTGTTTTAGTTACTGATGATCAAGACCAGAATGTTGCACCTCCATTAACAACAAGTTGGATTTAGGATATGAATCATTTTCTGTAGACTGTTCAATGTCCACCACACTTAGACAAAGCCAAGAGGAGATATTTCAGGTTACAGTCCATTCCATATGCTCTGGTTGATAATGTTTTATTCAAGAAATACTTCAATGGTATTTTTCTAAGGTGTATTAATCGTAATTAGATTGAGAAAGTGCTTCATGAGTTCCATGATGGAACTGTAGGGGGTCATTTTTCCCCAAAAACAACATAATGGAAGATTATGAAGGCTGGTTATTAGTGGCCAACCATGTTTAAGGATGCCCATGCATGGGCCAAAAAATGTGTAAAATGTAATATTTTTTGGAAAAGAAAGGCTTCCAACATTACCTATAGCCAATTCAAGTGGAACAACCCTTCATGAAATGGGGATTAACTTCATTGGACCCATAAAACCACCTTCTAGTACTAGGCACAAGTGGGTACTCACAGCTACAAATTATTTTACAAGATGGAATGAGGCAGTAGCCTTGAAAGAAGCTAATGAGTCCTCTGTGTTGAACTTTTAGGATGACATAATAACCAGGTTTGGAGTTGCAAACTCCATCATTTCAGATAATACCTTGGCATTTGTTAGAATCAGAGTGGCTGATTGGGCAATAAAAAATGGTATATATTTGAACACTTAATGAAATTATTACCCCCAGGGTAATGGTTTGGTTGAAAGTACAAATAAGAACTTGATCAGAATTATTAAATGAACAATGGAGGATAACCAGAGGGTTTGGCACACCAAGCTGAAATCTGCCTTATGGGAAGATAGGATAACTCCCAAAAGGTCTATTGGGAATTCTCCATATGTGTTGGTTTATGGTAAGGAAGCCAAACTGCCTATATCTATAGAGCTATTAGCTCTTGATATAATGCATCAGTTGGAGATGTTCAAGGAATAGGATACCTTAGCAGTCAGATTTACTTAGCTCATGGAGCTGGAAGAGACAAGAGACAAAGCCATGAAGTCCTTGGAGTATCATCAACTCCAAACTAAAAGAGTTTTTGAAAAAAGGGAAATTGCTAGAGTTTTCAGAGAAGGTGACACTGTACTCAAATGGGATGAGCTAAAAAGAAGGCCAGGGAAACATACAAAGTTTGACAACTTCTGGAGTGGCCCATTTGTCATCATAGAATGCAAGGAACATAATGCATTCCAATTTTTCAAGATGGATGGAGAGATTCTTCCTATCCCAGTCAATGGGATACACCTCAAGCTCTTCTTTGAGGTTCGATCTATGTCATTTCTGCTAGTTTAGCATTTTATTCTTTCAATAAAAGCTATTGCACCTTAGATTAGTTGTTGTTTCTAGTTTCCCTAAGTGCTCTTAAGCACAATTAATTAGTTTTCTGTTGCTGTGTTGGTTTTCAATAAATTCCAGTTTGTTTTGAGTCATCATGGTTGAGTTACAACATTGAGTCAAGTTGTTTTCAGACCTAATCTGAGTTTTTGAGTGACCCCATGCCCAATGGATATTCTAGGAAACTCCTCTTAGTGTTTAGTAGGCAAACATGTAGTAGATGTTGCTAGAAATGTTACTCATTTTGTTTCTTGTCAAATTGAGTGAGTTAAAAGTGTATGCAAACTGAAAATGAAGTGCATTTCATATCAATCTTCCCTATATTGTATTCAAATGTATAAACATAAGAATCAAAGAGATTACATCTTTTAGTAATAGATTGTTGCATTTATATAGGTGCATACAATATTGAAAAGATTTACACAAATATTGTTGAAAGAAAATATTTATTGATTCAAGAGTTCAAATCTATCTCACACAAGATGTGAAATATAGCTTGTCCAATGTAAATAAAGTACAATATATACACAAATGGATTGAAAGAATGAAAATGCATATATAAGGGAAGAGGCCAGTCATTTCCCGATGACTGGTCGAAGTCCATTGTCCTGCATGGTCTTCAGCTCTAAGTTGTCTTGTGTCCTCTGTAGCTCCCTATTTCCATGTCCTAGATCTGAAAGAGTTGCAATGAGGTTAGAGAAGAGATCTAAGCAATAATGGTCTCTAACACTACATTTACATCCACCCTCCAGTGTATAGTTTTCCCTTTACATGCATGAAACAAGCAATAAGTTGTTCATGTCCAAAGAAAAGAGAAAATAAATCATCACGCCTCAAGGAATATGCATATGTTTTTTCTAGTTGTTTGTTTCATGTGCAGATATAGGGAAATCAATGTTCTTGTTTTATCAAGTTTCAACACGTGGGATTTAACATGGATCCCAGAAGGGTTGAGCCCAGTGTGCTATATTGATTTTCTTTTAAGGATATGCTAAGACCATTCATCAAATGAATCATTCCTCTATGGTCCACACAAATAAGTAACTATCATTTACAATAGTGAACAAATAGTCACTGTCATATGTGATATTTAATTGTTCATGAGGATCATAAAGTATGAAAAATCAAATGCCAATGTTAAAGGAATGTATTGAGAAATGTTGAATTTGATGCAAGAAATATAAAAAAATGACAAGTGATAACTCAGTTTAGACACTGCATTGATATGATAAAGTGCATTTAGCTCTCCTAATTCAAGTTTTGAGATAGGAATGTTCTCAAGATAGTATGCTGTTCCAAATAAGCAGTACATATGGGGCATGGGGATAAGAGCAGATGGAATTCTAAGTTCAAAATTCTTTTTGGAAGAGACAAAGAAACCCAAAATCTGCATGTTTTCATGGAGGCACAGAATAATCATGAGAAAAGGAAAGAAAAATATGTTCATTAGTGGCTTAAATGTACAAGCATTGGGGGAATTTTAATTCAGAGAATACATCATGGGGATACAAACAGTTTGATAGCCTACTACAGGAAGGCAAGAGGGAGTGCTAAAGGTATGCCATGATAGTAAAGTAAAGAAATTTGCATATTGAAATAAAAGAAAGCTGAAGATATCCTCACATGACAAGAAATAATAAGGAAAGAAAAATAAAGGCATGACTCCACCATTAGTATAAAATTGCATATGGAGTAGAGTGATCGTAATGAATGCTATAGATAGCATGGAAGTTGAAAAATGTGAATGCATGAAAATTAGCCTTGAATAGGGTCATAACAGAGGTACATAAATGCAAGCAAATAGACATGAGAATCACAATAGATTTGTACAACTACTATTTAGAGACAAAGCAATGAAAATGGATAATATAGAGTTGTTATCTCAACATAAGATTATACATAAACATCAAAAAAATGAGGGAAGTTTGGAAAAGGACCAATTAATGACAATTACATTTTTTGTATGTAAATGGAACCTATCATGATATAACTATTTTTTAATTACATAACAGGATTTGGAGCAGTGAGATAAATGGTCAATCTCAACTAACGAAAAAGAGTAGATTCATGAATAAAAAAAATTCCTTAGCTTATAAAAGAAATCTTAGTGATAATCTATATTGCTTGAGAGTCAGGACGATCATAATAAATTCACATGAAAGCTATAATAGTTACCAAATTTGTTTGCAATGGCTTATAGGCTGTGAAGAGCCATTGGCTATCATAGGGCAATCAAATGCTTAATAACAAAATATTGTTTCCATAAACGGGAAGCTTGATGCTCTATCATCATGATCATAGACAAAAGAAGCATACCATTACAAATTGAGTTGAAAGTGAAAATAGCTCATGGATTGCAAAACAATGTAAAGGGTAATGCAATACCAAGTTTCAAAAATCTCCAATATAGAGGTCAAAAATACTTGTTTTTGTTTTAGGGTTTTAGAAACCCTAAATGCTAAATGCCGATGGATTTTAGCCATTTTTTTATATTAAAATCAATTACAACTAATGTGACCCCTAGGGCGCCCATATGGAGTTTTTAATGCCTTAGAAATTTTCTAAAATGTTTTAATGAAATGCCACTTCATATAACTCGGTGGAGGTGAGTGTTTTCCTAGCCTCATGAATTTTTGAAAATCCTTAAATTTTTGCCATTTTAAAAAAATGTAAAACTAATGACTTAAAGGTGTATTTATAAACCTTAAGTCATTTAGGTTTTTTTTTTGATGCAAAATAGGAGATGAAAGATGTGCTTTTAAATGCAAATTAAGGAGGGAAACAAAATAGAGAGAATATGGAGAATTTTTTTTAGTTGGGAGACATATGCCCACATTTTTAGGGGATATTAATGCATGTTGTTGGTAGTTTTGTCTACCTAAGGTATTTGGTTTGACCAAAAAACTTCTTCCTCACATGTTGGAGGTGGTATTGAGGGAATCTAGAGCCTTTTTTCTAGGATTTTCTAGGTCATTCGACCCAGGGTGGTTACTTGCTCCTACTTTGGTGCAACCACTTGGGTGGTGATATATTTGCTCATGTATTTCATTTTGGAGCTTAGTTCATAATTTGCAGATTTTTTGGAGAGTCTTCATCATAGATTTTCAACATTTCTCTATAACTCTGTCAGTCATGCAAATTGTGAGTACCTTGAAAGATTAATAGCATTGAAAAACTTTTACCTTATCATCACTTGTTATGCTTGTGTACATGTCATTGGGATTGATCAATATACTTGTGAAAATTTATGCTTTTCCTTGTATTTTCTATCTCATCAAAAGTACCTGCTTTGCAAGAAAATACCAATTTATAGGTTATGAGTTGTGTGAGCAATACAAGGTTTCAGGTTATGAAATTTGTCCTTTTCTTTCTGGAGTTGTGTATAAGCACCTTCTCATAAATTAATTATGTAATTGATATGCAAAGATGAGTAGTGTAATTTTTCTATCAATCTGTTAAATAAAAGTGTAATAGAAATTGAGTTTGCATGCTTTTAGTTAGCTTAAGTATTTCATCATAGGATAGAATCTTTTCATTTGAAAATTGTTATTTTCTTACCATTTTCTCTAAGAGAAAAAATAGAAATTTTAGGTTAAATTAGTAAAGAGCCAACTTTCTCTGGAGGTACTTTTCTGTCATAGGGTCACCCATAGCCTTAGAAAAGTTCCCATGTTGCTCATGATTGGATGTGTTTAATCTCAGCTCGGATGCAATTCATAAGTGTTAACATTAACAACCTTGAAAAATGAAACAAAAACCCTCCCTACACTCTAAATTTTTCTAAAAAATTCATAAAAACATAAAAAATTGACTAAATCAGAGTACAAAGAAGGCAAAGTCACTCATAGTATACTGTAGCTCGTCCCATGCAACCACCTCCCAAAGAAGCTCAATTCGTGGATAGGTGGATGGGAATCTACTTAGCATGATGGCTCTCTTTACTCCAAGCCCACTCTGCAAAAAGGTAAAAGAAAAAATGAATATGATTTACCTTCTTTTTTATATTTATATACATGCATTTTTAGGTCACTTTTTGTTAAAAATGAAGAAGTGCTTTTTTAAATTGACATATTAGGATCTAGTGGACTCCATTTTAAATGTCGTTTGTTGCATTGGAATCATGGTTGTATTCCCATTCTCATCAAATGGGTGATCCCACAATACTAGTTTACAATTTTTGGCCAAACTGGACACTGAACTGATTTTTTCTAACTAAATCTTCACTTTTGGGCACGTATAGCAGCTAAACCATGAGTAATTTGAAGATGATGCAAACTAGTGATTTGTGGAATTTTTTTTGTAGATTCTAAATATATATTTTTAAAATTTTGAATCGATTACGCTATTTTCCATCTCCTTTGAAAACTAATTTTTTAGTAAACACCATTTTTAAGGAGTGATGTTATTTTTATAACACATAAATTTCTTTCCATGAAGGATAAAATTCTATTTTTTGAATTTAGATTTGTAACTACGATATCTAGTGCTTCCAATTGGTTTCATTGTGATTTATTGAATATTTTTTCCTTAATCAAGTTTCAAAGTCATACCAATTACAATTCAGACATAGGCAGATGGTATAACACATAGCTTTTCATGTATGTATCGAAATTAATTTTTCTTTTATTGGATCAAGGACTTCATCTACGGTGCACTCATATTTTCAATTTTTTTTTGATAATCTTCTATTTTTCCACAATGTCTGAGAACAAGAAGCTTGATTTTTGGTGAGAAAGCCTACATTCACAAAAATAAAAATAAATAAATAATAAAATTAAATTTATTTAAATTATAATTTTTGGGAAGCTTATAATAAGGACTACATACAAAAATAAATTTTAAATGAATTCATTTGATCCCCCAAAAGGTAAATCAAAAGTGGTTTTTTATCAACATTTTGATAGGTGTAAAGGAGACTCTATTATAGGTATGGTTTAAAAATAACGGGGTTCTATCCAAGGGGGTTTGATCTAAAGTAGTTTGATCAAATCCTCTTGAATTGGAATGCTTTAAATAAATTTTTTTAAGGCTTAAATCATTATATTTTCTAAAAATATGTGATTTCAAAAAAAATAAGAATCTTCTAGAAATTATAAACTAGCTTTGTGGGATCACCCAAATGTATATCATCAGGTGGCATGGTACTTGGAAATTCCCTATGATGGACTTGTCCAGTTCAATGTGGTTGGATTGCTACCTTGATTCCACCTTCGTAAAGCAAGAGGAATCAAGGGGGGGCATACATCTACTCTCAAATTTGATTTTTTAGGCAATTTAGATAAGAGGATTATTTTTGAGCTACTAACGAATTTGTGATGCAGGATGCAGTTCCTAACATTGTGGCTTTCTAGGTAACTATAGTGGGGGATTCATTATCCCTAGTGAATCCATATGAGTATCCTTTTATAAATTTACTTTTTGAAGTACTTTAGCATACATATACATGTCGTTTCATATAGGCGCTAAAGTGGGGGCTAAATGTAGTATAGAAAAATGCATACCTTTGCATTTTCACACTTAATTTGGACCTATTTTAGCACCCCTTATATTAAATTCCCTTTAGGTCACTTATTATGAGCCCCTAAGACCCCTTTTTATGTATCTCGAGGCATATTTCAACTTTAAACCTGACCAAAATCCATAGACAATGGTTAATCTTGGTAACTCACCTTTTGAAATTAGAAAATAAGTCTTGTGGGACCAAGATTCCCTTGGTGATGTCTTAGTCCTCCTTAGTGGGACAAGATTCCACCTAGGGAATCTTAGTCCTCAGGGCTTTAATTTTAGGAATTGAGAGCGGGAAATGAAAATATTTGATTTAAATTAGCATTTTGTCAATCTTTGGGATTTAACAATCGGGTTATTAGATAGGAGTGCCTATAAAAGTAAGATTCATACCCCATTTTTAACATAAGAAAATATGGAATACATAAATTGAATTGGAGATAAAGCAACTTTGAAGGAGAGTTTTGAACTGTTGATTTTTGGCTCCTATAGACAACTCTTGCTCTTCTAGGGTTTTTCACCTAAAAGGAGATAGGAGCAAAAATGCTAATGGTTCATTTGA
The DNA here is from genome assembly GCA_007258455.2 of Sequoia sempervirens. NCBI lineage: Eukaryota > Viridiplantae > Streptophyta > Pinopsida > Cupressales > Cupressaceae > Sequoia > Sequoia sempervirens. The sequence goes on from VDFB02267787.1 coordinate 79,466, forward strand.
ATTATGCAATGTATGATGTTGCCTAACCTAAATGAAGTTAAATAAATGCAATTGACTAATCTAAATGAATGAATATGAATGCAAAAGTGAAATTAAAGCTATGTTTGAAAACACATTGTGTTATGCAATAATGAACTAAATGAATAAAATATACATAACAGAAAGGAAAGGGATGAATCTGAGTGCACTTGGATAAAATATGATGAATTTGGAATGTTGTGGATGATGGTTGAAATCACTGATTTTTCACAGTGGGACTCATTCGCCTAGGGTGGAAAATATTGTCCTCCTACTAGTGAAAAACTATCAGAAGAAAGTTTTGTCTATCGGGATCTGGAATCTAAAAAAATTCAAAATTTCAGTCCTAAGGTGGAACTCATTCACCATAGGTAGCAAATCAGTCCTCTCCCAAATTTTTGAAAAATTAGGAGACAACTTTGCAACACTAGATCTGGAAAACACTACTTGTTGGGTTGCCGAAGTCAATTATGCAGGAAACTGATAGAAAACCTTCCCCATGCTTGAAATAGACTTCAGTTGATTTGAAGCACCTAGTTTAATTGTAAATTTCCAATCTTCAACACCAAGAATATTTTCAAATCTGCACACAAGAGGCTGCAAACAAACATGCAATAGGGGAAAATGGTTTAAGGTTAGTGAATAGGGGTTTTCCTTGGTCAAACCCCACTTTTGGTAATCAAACCTTTAATAAAATAATGAAATTGAAAGGAATGATAAACTAACAACATGAAAATGCTATCAACTTACCAAACCCTTGATGATGCAAATCTGAAGTAATGTCAGTGGCTGCTTCAAAGTGCTTGAATGCTTGAGATGATGTGTGAATGAATGCTTGAATGAATGAAGTTGTAGGAGATGTAAATGAAATTGAAAATCACTTATTTATAAACACTTGTGCCTTAATTACCCATTCATACCTCATCACAGGCTGACATCAAGTGTTTTTGAATAAAATACCAAAAGGAAATTTAAAATATTTTGAATGTGGAGCCAAGGGGGACTCATTCGCCACCCATGGTGAATGGGTTTCGCCTAGGACCTAAAACCATGTGTTAGGAAATATGTTGTATTTAATGTTGTTTGTCAGGATAATACTCAGAAATTCACTTAATTAAGCATATGAGAAAATAAAGGGTCCAAATAAAGCATGAAAAAGGGATCAATAGTGAAGATGTGCCTAGAAAGCATGAACACTTGTTACAAGACTTTACAACACTTCAAAATAGGACTTGATTAGTGATGAAAAGTTGATTTTTAGGTGAATTGTAATAAATAGAGTCTAGAAGAATGTAGAAATGTCTTTAAGCACTTCACAAGAAATCATTGTTTGAGTTTAATTACTAAATAAGCATGTTCAAGCCATGTTGCAGCATAAAATTAAGAAAAATAGTTCCAACACCATGAAACAAGACCTTTAAAAGGCCATGAAAATGACAAGGGGTCATTTTTTCTATGACACATTTAGCCCCCACTTTAGTGAGAGGATGAATTTGCTTCAAACTCACACTAAACTAGCTATGAACATTGAGATGAGGGTTCAAATGCACTTATGCTAGCAAGATGGAATGAAAAAGATCAAGAGGGATGATCAAGCCCTCAGGATGAAGATCCCATGGAAAACTAAGCATAAAAACAAAGGAACACACAAGTGTTGAGAAGAATTAGATGAAGCTTCGATCGTCAATCCAACTAGTTGTGGGTTAGATCTAGGTTGATTGTTTGAAAAGGAGAATGTGTACTCACTCTAGGGTGATAGAACACATGATGGTCCATTGGGTGAGAAGGCCCAAATGTACTCACTCTAGGGCCATAGAACTAGTTGTCTGTAGGGTGAGAAATCCCAAAAAGGTAAGATACATACGTTAGTTGGTATGTACTCACAAACAAAAAAGTGGCTATGGGGAAAAGTCATGCCGCTAGGTGGGCTTCCCACTCAACCATATTAAAGTTGTACCCTTTGATAACTTTAACAAGGTGCCACAAAGAAAAATGCTATGAACAAAAAGAACAAAGGTACCATAGTTATGCAAGCTGCATTATGCAAGGTGGCAAAAATGTAAAAATGTAAAATGCAAAAAGTGTAAAGTGTGTTCAAAGGAGTCTTGTTCAATTCATGCAAGGTCAGTGACTTAGGGAACATTGTGTCTAATGTCTCAAGAGAGGACCAATCAAAGAATAGTATATTCACAACTCGGGGGATGTAGTGTGTGGCATCAAGCTACCAAGGAATGTAATATGTTGGGATAGATCACACTTATGAAGGAAATCACACCCAATGTTATCACAAAGTGACACACATTCGTAAATGAGAAGGATTCACTAGGAACCAAGAATGCACATGAGTTAATGGTAATGTATGCCCCCCACTTTAAAGAAATTGCTACACATCATTCTATGAGAAATTACTTTAAAGTAGAGAAGAAAATAAAATGAAAAAAGAAAACAAGACATGAGAGATAACATAGAAATCCCTATTCCAAGTCATATGTTTCAAAGTTAGGTTAGGTATGTCAGGGGAAAAATAGAAAAGAAAGAAAGGGAGTTTCCCCCCAAAAAAGAAAGCACACCAAACAGATAAGGGATCTATGGATTTGGGGTCGATATGTTCGTTGCTGCAATGTTTTTATGAAAGAGCTTAGGACTATCATCATTCCCCAAAGAATATAGAACTGAAAGAATGACACAAAGGGAGCGAAAACAAAAGAAAAAGGAAAAGTCTATTTTGGGGACCAACATGGAAGAGACGATGCAGTCCCAGCGCTGCGTCATCCCCCAAGGAAAACACAAATGAAACAAAATGAAAATTGAGGAAAATGAAAAATATTTTTGGGTCAACATGAAGGAGACATTTTCAGGTCTTCGATTGCCTTGCATCATCCTAAAGGAAAACACAAAACAAAAGAGAAAAGACAAGGAACTTGTGGGTCAACATGGAAGAGACATAGAATCTCTACACTTTACATCATCCCCAAAAGGAAAACACAAAGAAAAACAAAAAGCGAAAGGCGAGAGAAAATAAAAGCTTTTTGGGTCAACATGAAGGGAGACATTGTGGTCTCGTGCGCTGCATCATCCCCAAAAGGAAAACACAAAAGAAAGAGGAAATAAAAAGGACGCTTGTGGGTCAACATGGAAGAGACATAGGGAATCTCTATGCTTTGCATCACTCCCAAAGGAAAACACAAAACAAGCGAGAAAAGGCGATTGTCGACATATTATTGGAAGGAGAGAGATCTGAATAGAAGAAGTGCACAAAGAAAACACATCAAACACATGATATAGGGGAACACAATACACATGAAAGGAAAGCAAAAGGCTAGTTAAAGTGAATGCCAAGTCAACCATCTAGCGAGGTCATCCACCTCCCAATTATGTTCGAAGTGTAATGTGGTAGGTTGATTGTCAAAGGAAAATTGCAAGTGCTAAACGGGGAGTCGTACTAGGTTCTTCTCTTGGTGGAGATGTATCTTTCAAGCTCATTGTAGATGAAAATAAAGAGTTTAAATAGTTATGCACTTCTTCATCTATTTTTTCTATCGTCGCATCATCATCATCATCATCATCAACAACAAGATTAATGACAATGGGAGGATGAAGGGTGATTTCTAAGGATGGATGTATCAAAAGTTGAGGTTGTTGGATTGGTTCATTTTGTTGTGAAGGTTGCACTAGACTATCATGTGGTAGGTCAAGAGAAGGAGGGTGGCCATCTATTACTTCGGTCAAAGGTAAAGGTTGATTTTCTTTATCTTCTTCTATGTGAGATTGATGAGCAAGGAGACGACAATGAGGCCTTCATTCTCTAATACTATGGTTCCATTTAATTTTGTTTTGGAGTTGTTGATGTGTAAGAGCGGATTGAGTCATAATAGGTTCTTCTACTTCTGAAGAGGGAATAACAAAATAAACTGAAGAGGATGGATCAATCACTTTCTCTTTGAATTTATACACTTGTTGAAGGCGAGGAGGCACATTGACAGGAGTGGTTTCATTTTCCCTTGGTCATTTAAATGATGGCAGCCTGGAAGTATCAAGGGGTGGTTGTTCAAGAGGTTGTATGCTTTGCTCAATGTCAGACTTAGGTTCAAGCATGGTTTCATCTATGATATGAGGTGTGGAAGTAGACAGGGATGAGTTTTGAAGAGACAATTCAGTAATCTTTTTGGCTTTAAAATTTTGATAAGTTATGAAAAAGAAGTCCTTTTGAGGTGTGATGGGTTCCATAGGTATAGGCCAAAATGCTTCTAATGAATAATTACCTTTGGAAGATAAAGGATTAAATCCACTATGGTGTATGGTGACTATCTCATTGTCATGTGGAAACTTCAAACACTTGTGAACAACTGATGAGACTACTTTCATTGAGCGAAGCCAAGGGTGGCCTAGCCGCAAACGAAATTGGTCAGATTGTGGAATAATTGAAGATGTTACCTTCAAAGTTTTAGGTCTTATTTGTAAGGGTAGCACAATTGATCTGATCATAGGGCATGCAAAACTAGTATGTGTCTTAATCCATGTAGTTGGTTTATTATATTCATCTTGATAGAGCTCATGTAATACTAGAAATTCCTCTTTGATCACATTCTCACAACAAGTAGGATCTATTAATATCCCATTAGTGGGATTATAATATATTCTTCCAACTATGTAGAGAGGACCATCAAGAAGCTTTTTTAGTATGTATTTAGTAGAAAAAGTGATATCAAGAGATTTAGTGGTTTGGCCCTTACGAGGGATAACATCTATCATAGCCACTAGCTCATCCATAGGACTTTCTATAGTAATAGGGGGAGGTGTATCATGTTGTTCATTGCTTGTATCAATAGTCATTACATCAGTGGTTGAAGGTTCACTAGCCTTGACAAATGAGGTAGTATGTTTAGGCATGGGATTAGTGAAAATTTGCAAATTTTGGTTAAGGGGTGCAACAAACTTATTGCCTTGATCATTAACACCCATAATGGAAAGATCTCCTGAGCCAATGAGGTCTTGAACTAAATGTTTTAGACACTTGCAATGTTCAATGTCATGTCCATTCAGTCGATGAAAATAAAAATAAGCATTAGGTTTGAAGGTGGGTGGTAAATGCTGGTTTGGATCAAGCAGTCGAATGGGGGGAAAAGTGAGCATGCATTGTTGAATTAATTGGTTAACATATTATTATGAAGGGTATTGGGTAGGGGAGTAAATTGTCTTTGGGCCCCCATAGGTATAAGGAATCATTGCTTTAACAACTGCCACTTGATTTGGAATGGGTTGGGTTGGTTGTAGGTGAAGTTGAGGAGGAAGATTAAACTATAAAATGCCTCTATTTGGTTTGCAGAAGTTTTGTGTGTTATTTTTGTTTTGATTGTTGTGTTTAGGTTTTTCAACTCTGTTAGAAGTGGATTTTGAATCATGACTTGAAATTGAATTATGGTATTCACACAAGGTTGTGCATAAATGCATAAACAAAGGGAATTTCATCATTGTTAATTTATCCTAAAGGTGTGTGTGCAAATTTTCAATAAACATCTTTTGTAGATGTGCATCAAGAATCTTGACATCAATTTGAGCATACATGGATTAGTATCATGATATAAAATCCATTAATTTTTCATATATGTTTTGTCTACATAGCATGAGGTTAGCCATTGTATTTTTAGGTGTCATGTGAACTTGAAAGTGACTTATGAAAGCATCCACGAATTCATTTAATGACTGGATGGAATGATTAGGAATGTTGGAAAACCATTATAAGGTAGTGTCTTTCAAGGTTCTTGGAAATAGTTT